>PVHT020000257.1:1049843-1185226 GCA_004024745.2 Catagonus wagneri
GCAACGCAGGATCCAAGCTGTGTCTTCAAACTACACCACAGCTCACGGCAATGCTGAACCTTTAACCCACTGAGCGAGGCCAGGGATCGAACCCATATCCTCATGGATGCTGGTTGGGTTCGTTAACCTCTGAGCCATGATGGGAGCTCCACAACCACATTTTTATCATCTGCCTGATCCATCATCTCCTCAGTTATTTCTACATTTTCATTTTCCATTTCTCGAGCGGCATCAATGGTTCAGTCACATCTTCGATTTCTAGATCACTTTCCTCAGTTGGTGGTTTGTCTGTTTTTATATTTTCCTCTGCCTTATTACTACCTGGGTTTTCTTCCGTGGTGTGTTCTCCTGATTTAGTTTTATGAGTAGCAGGTGGTATTTTACCCCCTATGCCCACTCCTTCAGGAAGCACATCTCCTTGGTGTGCAGAATGCTGGCATCTTACACATTTTAATGAAAGCTCAAAGCTCACTCACTTTGGGAGAGCCCGTGGTCTGGCCAGGACAAGGCTGTGGCTGGATTCCAGGTTGGGGCACTAGCTGAGCATGACCACAGGGAAGGGTGAGGCCACTTAATTTTGAGTCTTGGGTCTTGAAGTCACAGTCAAAATATTGGCCAGGGCTACAGTTATCTGAAGGCTTGAGAATCTGGTTCTCAGATGGGTGATTCATATACATGACAGATTTATGCTGGCTGTTGGCAGGAGGACACAGTTCCTTACCACACCATTCTCTCCCTGGGCTGAATGAGTGGCTGGATTCCTCTACAGCAAACAATCCAAGAATGTGCAAGGTACAAGAAGCAATGTCTTTTATGACCTAGCTTCAGAAGTCACTCTCCATCATTTCCACAATATCCTATTGATTACAGGTCAACCTCATTCACAGTAGAAGTGTCTACACAGGGAAATGATTTGTGGGAGGTAAAAATCCTTGGAGGTCATTTTGGAGGCTGGTGTCAACTCTCTTTTTAAGTTTTGGAGCTTATGACATAGTAACATTATAAAGGGACTCCTCTTGGTAGTGGTATACAAGAAAAACTCCCCTAATCCATGAGATTGTGGATTCAATTCCTGGCCTTGCTCAGTGGGTTAAGGATCTGGTGTTGCTGTGAGCTGTGGTGTAGGTCGCAGATGTGGCTCGGATCCTGTGTTGCTGTGTCTGTGGTATAGGCTGATGGCTAGAGCTCTGATTCGACCCCTAGCCTGGGAACTTCCATATGCCCAGGTGTGGCCTTAAAGGCAAAAAAAAAGAGAGAAAAACTCCCCTAGATATTTGTGGCTCCAGACCTCATATGCAGTTCACCACCTTCAGAAGATATACTCAAAGGAATTTGAGAGAATAAACATTTTTAAGTAATACGCTTTTTTAAAAAAACATTGGGGAAGTTTGTAATTATATATAGAAATGTTCTAAAATTCAAACTCCTGGTATTAGTATTTTTGGTAAAAGAATATGTTTATTTAGTATTTTAAGTTATCATAATATTTAGGAGAATATGACCTATTGGGATAGCACATTATATGTGTAATGCTTATTTGAAATGTGTAACTAAATAGTTAAAATATTTAAAGTAAGTTAATTAAATGTGACCAAACAGTAATCAAAAATCTTCTTAGAGTTCCTGTCGTGACTCAGCAGAAACAAATCTGACTAGTATCCATGAGGACGCAGGTTCATTCCCTGGCCTTGCTCAGTGGGTTAAGGATCCGGCACTGTTGTGAACTGCGGTATAGGTTGCAGACACGGCTTGGATCCCAAGGATCCCAAGTTGCTGTGGCTGTGGTGTAGGCCAGCACTGTAGCTCCAATTAGACCCCTAGCCTGGGAACCTCCATATGCTGTGGGTGTGGCCCTTAAAAAAAAAAAGAAAGAAAAAGAAAAACCCCTTCTGAGAAGAGATTGTTTAAATTTATCTTATCTAGGAGTTCCCGTTGTGGCTCAGTGGTTAACGAATCCGACTAAGAACGATGAGGTTGCAGGTTCAATCCCTGGCCTTGCTCAGTGGGTTAAGGATCTGGCGTTGCCGTGAGCTGTGGTGTAGATTGCAGACGCGGCTCAGATCCCGTGTTGCTGTGGCTGTGGCGAAGGCCAGCGGCTACAGCTCTGTTAGATCCCTAGCCTGGGAACCTCCATATGCTGCGGGTGTGGCTCTAGATAAAAGGCAAAAAGACAAAAAAAAAATTTATCTTATCTATAAAACTTTACAAATGTGTAAGGTTACGTAAAGGTCTCCTAGAGTTTTGACTTTGTACACTCAAGTATTCATTTTTCAAAGCCAAAGTGACTTTTGAGTTCTCATCATGGCTCAGCGGGTTAAGAAACTGACCAGTATCCATGAGGATGTGGGTTTGATCCCTGGCCTTGCTCAGTGGGCACGGATCCAGGGTTGCTGTGGCTATGGTATGGTATAGGCTCGGATCTGGTGTTGCTGTAGCTATGGTGTGGGCAGGCAGCTGCAGCTCCAGTTCGACCCCTAGCCTAGGAACTTCCATATTCCGTGGGAGCAGCCCTAAAAAGCAAAAACAAATAACAAAAAAAGTAATTTTTGAATACTTTTTCCTTGAATGCACAGAAGGTAACCTTGAGTAAATAGATTCACTTGGATTGAAGATGGGGAGGAGAGAGAAGAGAGATTTTGGCTGATGGGCCGAGCCCTGCCTGAATGAGTTTGGGCCTGACTCTTGCTCCTGCCTAATGGCTGAGCTGGTCCACCAATATGAGTTCCTCCCTGCAGGGCCAGAGGGTAGGGGCAGAAGGCAGGCAGCCAGCCCTCTGTCTTAGTTGTATAACACCCTTTCCCACTGCCTTGATCAGACTGCTCTGTGTATGTAATAAGTCCTGCATTAGCCTTTCTACTGATTCACAGCGTGATTCTTGCTCTCTCCAAAAAAGCTGAGCACATGGTATAATGGTCTTTATTAACTTGCTCTTTGATTGTCACAGAGACGTCTAACTGATCTGCAGGACTAATTGTGGCTGTATTAGGCAAAGAGTACAGTGAAAAAAAAAAAAATTCAGAGGGTCCTAGACATAAAAGCTGCAGATTCACATTGTAGTAACATGACTTATTGATATAAAACAAAAATATAGCCAAACATTGACTAGTATGGGGTAGCATAGTCTCACATTTAACTTTTGGTTGTAATATTGATGTTTTAAATTTATTATAACTGATTTTATGCCTGAATCCCCTTCTCAACTGGGTTGCAGGCAGGAGTGCTCATAAATTTCCCATTAACAGAATTTTTGTTTTTCATCAAAGTTCGACTCCCAGTTTGTGCTCTTTGCCTGAGATGTCATCTAGGTGCCTGAGGAGAATCTTGGATACCCTAAGAGCCAGAACAGGGGCTGCTCTTTGACACAGGATAGCCTGCTCTTCAAAATGGCACCTGCCCAGTACCCAGCCCTGCAGCCCTTCTTACGAGTTTTAGCATCCACTGCTGCCGATGGGTGAGCCACCAGGACCTCTTCATCCTGACTTCTCCCTGGAGGCCTCCTCTTTCCCACCTGGGCCCTGCCCATCCAGGCATCCAGGGTGCACCTCCCCAACCCCATCTTCCTTTTGAGGGTTCATGTTCTAATGGCAGAGATTAATGTATTTTATGGAAAAGGTCACATTTAAGCTAGACTTTGAAAGACGTGTGATCAATAAGCAGAGATAGAGAATAAGAGCAAAAGAGATTTCTGGGAAAAGAGAAACATGAATATCAAGGACACAAATAGTTCCTTGTGCTTTCACCCTCCTAGTTCTACTTCATCTACATGGTTTCTATAAAAATCATCTTCTTAATGATTTTTGTAAGAATCATCTTCTGACAATATAATATTGGTTGGTGAATGTTGGTAGAATTATGACTCATTAGGCCGATCAGTTTTATTCAGAATAGGCCGATCAGTTTTTCCTTGGGAAATTTGGAACTGAAACAAAGAAAAAAGTAGTTAATTTCTCTTGATTATCAGAAGGTGAAATTCAGGGCTCTTGATGACTATGACCTTGAGAAATGTAGGAAGAAAGAGCAGGCAGAGAGAAAAGAGGAAGAGTAAGAAAAAGAAAAAGAAATGAAGCAAAAACAGAGGGGGAAAAGAAGTCACAGGGCAAGAACTCTGGTGACCTTTGAGTCTGATTTTGACATTTGAGATATAGCTGCATTTCTGTTCTTGGGATCCCTAAAATATAGTGTCATCTTTGTGATAAATTTCTTTTTCCTTAAGCTCAGTTGTGTTTTTTGGATGTTGTTTTCGTTGTTGACTTTTTGCTACCAAAATTCCCCTAACCAATTGTGTCGGTTTCCTAGGGCTGCTATAACAAATTATCACAAACTTGGTGGCTTAAAGCAACAATTTATTCTCTCACAGGTCTCGATGATCTAAGTCTAAAATCTAGGTGTCGGCAGTGCCATGCTCCCACTAAAGGTTCTAGGGAAAACTGCTTACTTGACTCTTTCTAGCTTCTGGTGGCTGCTGGCAAGCCTTGGCATTCCCTGGCTTATAGATGCATCGCTCTCATTTCTGCCTCCATCTTCACATGGCCATCATCCCTCTGGTGTCTCTGCTTGTCTTCATGTGGCCTTCTCATTAGGACACCAGTCACTGGATTTAGGGCCAGAACAAATCTGGCAAAAATCTCACCGTAAATAATTCCATCTGTAAAGACCCTATTTAATAAAGTCACATTCTAAGAGAGGGTCCAGGTGGACATGAATTTGGGGGAACACTATACAACCAGTACACCAGTTCAACACCCAGTTCAACTTGTAACATTGGAACTACAAGCTCACACAATGTTTAGAGCCAGGTGTGTGAGGAATGGAGTATTTTGCTGAGAATGCTGAGGCCCGCTCTCTACCCAGAGAGGAGGCATGGAGTGCTCTATGCAGGAGAATATCATGGTTAGAATATCCTGGAAGGTTGCTTTAGTCACAGTGTGTAAAATAAATTGGAGCAGGGAAGGCTAAGGAGGAAAGAAAACCAGTTTTACCACTGGATAGTTCAAGTGATGGGTAATGCAGTCTTGGTCAGGATAGAGGGTAGAGAAGGACAAGGAAGGGACAAGTGGGAGACACATTGCAAATTCAGGTAGTCAGTTAATGTGTGGTGGGTGGGAGGAAGTGAGTGAAGAAAAGGAAGAGTCTATGTAGACTGTACAATATGGATAGTCCCTGAATATTGCTGAGTGGTTGCCAAGTGAGAGATAGTACTACCCAACAGGCTGGGATTAAAGAGAAGGGCAAGACTTGAGGGGGTGGACTCCAGAGACATGATGAGTGGTCAGGGAGTTGGAAGTAGGCTCTTTCAGTTGGGGTTACTTCCATGGAAATTATTCTGTGTTTGTATAAGGAGAATCCATGGCATAGTCCTTACCTGCTTTTGCTTTTTGCTTTTTTTTTTTTTAATACTCTTTACCTACATCAGGGTCTTTGTCTGGATAATGTATTTTTAATTTAAATAGATACTGCCAGGTTACTTTCCTAAAAGGCTGTTATAATTCACTTCACTACTAGCATTGTATGAGAGTCCTATTTCCTCCTTCTTCCCTTGATTAGTATTTCACTCTTTAATTTTTGCTATTTGAAAATATGACTTCTTTTAATGGATGCAAAATGTTCCAATGTATCAACATACTATAAATTTACTTAAACATTTTCCTATGTTTGGGATATTAGGTTGTTTCCCATTTTTTGCTATAATAAAATTAATCACCCAGAAACAGGCAATTTTTTTTTTACGTAACTCTTTGCCCATCAAATGATACTTACAATAATGCTTATAATTTGAAAGAAGATGACATAGGTATAGTTTTCCCATGATCTTTGCTTTGTTTCTTACTGTGTGCCTTTCTTACATTTCACTGATAATATTTTAGGTGGATAGGGAGGGGTATGAGAAAGGGAAAAGGTTAAGATAAGTAGACTTTTGTTTGTCTTTGAATTCTATTAGTATTTGCTATTCCTGTCCTTCATTACCAAAGTGATCTGTAATTGCTATTTAAGCCATTATTAATTCCCTAATTTTACCTTATATATAAATTAAGTTTCTCATTTTATGGAGGGAAGAACAAATGCACATAAGTATCCTAGCACTGTTTGTAGCCTACAAAAGCAGCTTTACTCTTTATTTTCTTAGACATAGGAATTGTGAAAAGAATCAACCTTTTCTTGCCATAACGAAAAAAAAAGAGATTCAAATCTTGATACCATGAATGGTATGTATTATAATATATGACTGGAAAATAAACATCCTTTTCTATATTCTTCTCCCTTAAACTTTAGCTATTAAGAGTCAGAATGCTTCGATTGCAGAATTCTCACTTGAGCAAGGTTTTTTTATAACATTATTCATATTCTTGGCCTTGGATGCCAATTAAGTCTCTCAAGTTTAAAACTGCTTTGTTTGCTTTTTAAAGAAATCTGCCCAACTTACAGACCTACAAGTTAACGAACCAGCCTACTTCCCTCCCCCGCCCCTCAGAGGATTTTACTCTGTTGGTTTTCTGCCAGCTCTTTCAAATTGAAATAGTTCAGTTTCTCTGTTTCTAGAACATAGAATTCATTACTCCTGGATTTTTGCCAACAATGTCCCTCTCATGTTTTTAAAACTAAGATGAATGTTACAGAGTGACCTTCTGGGCTCGACCCACGATTAGAAGTCAGTCAGTGATATATTAGATGTCTGCATGGATGCTCTGTTCTGGGTAGTGGGGCTGTTAGGGGAATGGGAGGGACTCTGGGAAGGTGGGAAAGGCATCCAGGGCAAAGCCTTGGAACTGGCATGGAGAAATATGCATGAGAGATTAGGTAAAATTTGGCTAAAGTGAGGCAAGACTCAGGTTCTTCCTCTGCCCTCAGAGCCCTGGTGAGTTTACCATAGAAAGGGCACAGTCCTTTTGGCCATTTAGATGGAAAACAGAAAGCCAAGTGACAGAGTATTTTTAAAGGGCTCTAGAAAGAACCACTCCATATTTTTTTTCAGTTTGCAATGTTCCCTTTCTCTTCCCACCTCTGCAACCCTGCTTAGCCTCTTATTTCTACTAGTACTGAAAAGACAACAGAGCACAAGTCTTAGGAATGTATACATCTGCATAACATTAGGCCAGATGAGTTTTTCATTCATATGGCTCTGTTGAAGACATAAGGAAATTTCTTTACCTTTTAGGTTACTTTCTAGGAGGATATTAATACTTTATCTCTTCCAATTGGCTATATATTTTTAAATTAAACTTTTCATTTTGAGATAATTGTAGATTCACATACAGTTATAAGAAATAATGCTAGGAAATCCTGTGTACCCTTTACCCAATCTCCCCTAATAGTAACATTTTGTAAAACTATCGTAAGTCGTTGTAGGATATATTCACGTAGAATATCATTGACACTGATACAATCAAGATATATAACATTTCCATCACTACAAGTATCCTTCATATGGCCTTTTATAGTCACATATACTTCCCTCCTTCCCTGACCCCCATCATACTTTGATACTCACTAATCTATTCTCCATTTCTGTAATTTTTCACTTTCAAGAATGTTATGTTAATTGAATCATATAGTATATAACCTTTTGGTATCAGCTTTTAAAGCAGCATAAATTCTTATTGATTTGTTTTATGTATCAATATTTTTTTTAATTGCTGAGTAATATTTCATAGTATGGATGTACTACAGTTTGTTTACTATTCACTCATTGAAAGACATCTGGGTTGTTTCCAGTTCTTGGCTACTATGAGTAAAGCTGCTATGAACATTTGTGTACAGGCTTTTATGTGAACATAAGTTTTCATTTCTCTAGGCTTAATGCCCAAGAGTGCAATTGCTGGGCCTTGTGGTAGTTACATGTTTAGTCTTATGAGACACTGCCAAACTGTTTTCAAGAGTGGCTGGACCATTTTATATTCCCACCAGCAATGTATGAGCAATCCAGTTTCTCCACATCCTTGCCAGCATTTGGTGTTGCCGCCATTTTTCTTTTAGCTATTCTGATAGTAACATAGTGATATTGCATCATGGTTTAAATCTGCATTATTTTTCCTATGGCTAATGATGTTGAACATCTTTTTATATGCTTATTTGCCATCTGTATATCCTCTTTGGGAAATGTGTTCATTGTTTTTGCCCATTTCCTAATTGTTTGATTTTTTTTTAATTTGTTGAGTTTTGAGTGTTCTCCATATATTCTACATACTAGGTCTTTGCTGAATTTCTGGTTTGCAATATTTTCTCCTAGTCTGTAGCTTGATTTTTCATCCTCTTAACAGGGTCTTTTGGAGAGAAAATTCTTTTTTTTTCTTTAATGGATTTTATTTCAATTATAGTTGTACATAAATCATCGCAAGTCAGTTTTATAGATTTTGTATCCCAAACCCACAGTGCATCCCCCCACCCCCCAGATTGTCTTATTTGGAAAACCAAGGTTTTCCAAAGTCTGTGAGTCATTGTCTGTTCTGCAAAGAGGTTCATTGTGTCTTTTTAGTTTCCACATGAAAGCGGTAGCATTGGGTGTTGCTGTCTAATTGTCTGACTGGTTTCACTTCGCATAATAAATTCTAGGTCTATCCATGTTGCTATAAATGTTGGTAATTCGTTCCTTGTAATGGCTAAGTAATATTCCATTGTGTGTATGTAGAGAAAATTCTTAATTTTGAGAAACCCAATATGCCAAATATTCCTTTTATGGATTCTGCGATTGGTATCAAGCGTAATAATTCTTTGCCCATCCCTAGATTCTGAAGATTTTCTCCTATAGTTTTTTCAAAGTTTTACAGTTTTACATTTAAGTCCATGCCAGTAAATTTTTAGACCTTACTGTCTGAAATAGGCCTCAGCATGTGAAATCCTTTTTGCCATCTTTTCTTTCTCAAGCATCTGATCACCACCTATGACTCAAGTCACTGATACCAGGTCAAGGGATACAATTCCTGAGTAGGTACATGATTCCGAGTTTGTAATGAGTCAGTTGAGTGATGTACTTAAACTATGTGCTCTGGAGGCAGACTGGGTTCAAATCCTGGTACCACCACTCAAAAACTTTGTGATCTTTAGCAAGTTACTTAATCTCTCTGAAAGTTGATTTTTCATATCATTCAGATCTGGATGAAAATAGCAATACCTACTTCTCAGGACTGTCATGAAAAGATAATGAGATCTTGTGTATAAAATGCTTAGTGTAGTGCCTAGCACCTACACAGGAGACCTTCACTAGTTGTTAATCTCCCTGCTTCCTGCTCCTAGGGCAGATTCTCCAGTCACTTCTCCAGCTCAAAGTCTCCTTCCTCACATCTCCATTCCTTTCTTTCTGCCTCTCCTGGTCTTAATTATTCTACTTTTCTTATGAAGCCTTCTTAACCTATTTCAACACTTGATAGAATTTCCTATCTCCAAAACACTGCGGTATTTATATATGTAGTCAGATTACCTTTACTGCTTTTTGTACGTATTATGTGTCTCCCCAAATACATATCTCCTTGAGGGCATGCTCCTAGCCCTCCACAGGTCCAGCTCTATGCTGAGTAATTGGCAAGTACTCAGCAAGTCCCAATGCACTGATATGGGAATCTAAGTTACCTATTTCATCAAAAGCAATTTGGCAAAATGAATCCAAAGCCTTAAAACCTTTAACCTAGTAATTTACTTTTTAAAAACCTATCCTAAGAATGGTCAAATAATTAAAGCAAAAATTTATGCTTAAGAATAGTTCTTACATTTGTAAAAGTATGGATTTAGACAAATATGAATGTGTTACAATAAAGAATCAGGAATCATGTAGATTCCATTTGTACAGTGGAATATTATATGTCAGTAAAATTCCATTTTCCTAATCATGGTTTAGAAAACTATAAGGATATTAACTGGAGCACTTTTTATATCAGTAAAAAACAGAAATAACCAAAACTCCCAACTATATGAATAAAGTAGATAAAATACTGTCACAAAATAGAAATGCAGTATGATCCTATTTATCTCAAAAATGTATTTCTATATAAATACACACACAGGAGCTCCCATTGTGGCTCAGCAGTAAGGAACCCAGCTAGTATCCATGAGCACTTGGATTCGATCCCTGGTTAAGGATCCAGCATTGCTGTGAGCTGTGGTGTAGGTTGCAGACATGGCTCTGATCTGGCGTTGCTGTGGCTGTGGCGTAGTCTAGCAGCTGCAGCTCCAGTTTAACCCCCAGTCTGGGAACTTCCATATGCCTCAGGTCTGGCCCTAAAATAAATAAACAGACAAACACACACACATGAATATATAAAAGACAGAAAAAATATACACCAAAATTTTAGGGGTTATTTTCCTGGAGTAATAATTTTTGGTGATTTTAATTTTAATTTTGGCTTCTCTCAAATAACATTACTTTTTGCATAAGAAAATAATAATGAAAGTTATAATGTTTTTTAAATGGTGTTTTTGAAACTATATAATTACATGGATATATTCATCATTCATCTATTGCATTCAAAATATTTAACTGCCTACCAACTGTTAGGCCCAGTACTAGAAACACAATTGGGAGAACAATTGAAAAAGTCCTTGAATCACAGATAGTCTAGTGAGAGGTACAAAAAGATGAGAGAAGTGGTAATATAGTGATAACTCTGAGTGTCATGGAAGCTTAGAAAGAGAAGGGGATTAAGGAGGTAGGATAAGACTATTTGGTAGAACTTGAATGAATTAGAGACAAAAGAAGGGGTGCAGATAGGGAAGAATGATCCATGCTTGGGGTTCAACATTTTCAAAGGTTCTGAATGCATAACACTAAAGAAATGTGAAAAGACATGGAGCAGAGGAAGGGTTTGGAAAGAGAACTAGTAAAAATAAGTAGCTATGCTGATGACACATTCTACTCTTAAGAATAAACGAGGAAAAAATGGCAATTAATTGTTTTAGATAGGGATGGTGTGGTCATATTTTTGCTTTAAAAGATCACACTACTGAGTAGGGAATAAATTAGAAGGGGACTGTATTGGAGACAGACCAGTTAGGTGGTGGTTTAAGTAACGAGATGATGATCATGGATGTAGAGATTGAGAAATGAAACCTGATGTAGTAGTTCCTGTCATAGCGCAGAGGAAATGAATCTGACTACGAACCACGAGGCTGTGGGTTCTATCCCTGGCCTTGCTAGTGGGTTAAGGATCCGGTGTTGCCGTGAGCTGTGGTGTAGGTTGCAGACGCGGCTCAGATCCCGTGTTGCTGTGGCTGTGGCGAAGGCCGGCGGCTACAGCTCCTGTTAAACCCCTAGCCTGGGAACCTCCATATGCCATGGGTGTGGCCCTAAAAAGAAAAATAAATAAGTAAATAAAATTAAAAAAAATGAAACCTGATGTAGACATGATCTGATGGTAGATTGGATGGGTGGTGTTGATGGTGGAGATGTCAAGGAAAAGCAAGCATCAAGGATGATATTTTGGCTCCCAGGTTTGGCAACTGCAGATGCTGGTACCACTAATTGAGATATAGGAACAGATGAGGAGGCACAAAGTAAGAGGGAAAATGAGTTTGGTTTGGGATAAACTGCATTTGAACTGCCTGTGGGAAGTCCAACAGGGGTGTTCAGAAAGTTATTTGAGATACAAGTGTAGATGTATGTTTTAGGGGGGTGGTCGTGAGAGTAGGTGAAAACACCAAGAGATACATGTAGAATGAGAGGAGAATAGGGCTCAGGAGAAAACCCTAAGGAAAACCAACATTTGAGAGACTAAAAGTAAGAAAGAAAATTGACTCAAACCTGGTCTGGGACAGAAATTTTTTGTGTGATGTAATTTACTACTCCTTCTGGGAAGCAATTAGCATTCCTGATAAAGTGCGTGAACAGTTTTCTGACAGACTTTAATAAGACTGAGAACTCCTTCTGGGAAGCTAGGGTTACCCATCCAGCTGATTGACTAGCCTAATAATCTTTAACCAGATGTTGTTGTTTTTTTTTTTCGTATCCACTCTAAACATGGTTGGTGAACCATTCCTTTTTTTCTTATAAAATGTCTCAACCAAAATTAAATTGAATTTTTTAAAAAGCTTTTCATGTACTCAAAAATAATTTGTCTGAGGCGTTACTTTAACAAAAGAGAAAAAGGAGCCTGCAAAAGAATTAGAAGAGGCCAGAGAGAAAGGAGAGAAACCAGGAGACTGTTGATGATATGGAAGCCAGGTGGAAGTATTTCAAGAAAGAGGGCGTGAACGGACAACAATGTCAAATGTGAGTGAAAGATCAAGTCACCACTGGATTTAGCAGTAAGAATTTCAACAGTGATCTTGGCAAGGACAGTTTCACTGGGGTGACTAGGGGGCATAAGTCGGAATTCAGTGGGCTTGAGTGAGTATAGACCATTCTTTCAAAAAATGTGACAATAAAGAGGAAGGCAGAGGGGGAGAGGAGCTTTGAGACTGTTTTTAGTGGGAGACAGAAATATATATGTATATATATTTTGGCCACGCCCACGGCATGCCAAACCCCACCACAGCAGTAACCTGAGCTGCTGCAGCAACACCACTGGATCCTTAACCCACTATGCTACAAGAGAACTCCAAGACAGAAGTATATTTAAATGCTTTTGGGAAGCAGTCAATAGCCAGAGAAGTAGAAGATACCTGAAAGAAAAGGGCTAATCTTAACTAAGCCAATCTCTTGATTCTAAGCCCAGGTGGAGGGAAGGTCAAGTGCCTCCCATTGTGCTTGAAAAGAACGGGGAAGATGAGTCTGTAGGGAAGACCTTTGGCAAGTTTGGTGGTGGACGGTAAGAGGCATTCCTGTCCAGTGACTTCTGTTACTTACGTGATACAGGAGATTAGAAGCTCTGCTGAAAGTGCATTGGTAAGTAGCAGGATGGCAGACTGAGGACAGGAAGAAACCTTTGAGAAAAATCCCATGAGAATGGGAGGCTGAACTGGTTTTTTTTTTGGGGGGGGGCAGTGATTTCAGGACATGGTGGAGGAGACAGTCAACACAGGTCTGTGGTTTTCTTCTGTGGTGCTTAGAAGTCTTGGTTTAAGCATGAGGACATCTAATCTGGACTGTCTTCAGTGAAACCACTGAAGCTTTGTAGCTTCCTCTGGCCATCCTTTAAATACACCTCCTTGGTTTGGAGCTTAGGTTCTGTTTTCTTCTTACTTTGTAGACATTTCCAGTTGATCTAATCCACTCCCATGGGCTCAGTTGACCTCTCTATGCTGATAACTCCTAAACCAATACTTGCAACCCAGCCTTCCTCTGGAACACCAGACTCTTGATCCCATCTGCCTTGTGGGCATTTTCAACTGGATGTCTCCTTAAACTGAACTCACCATATTTATACTCTTGCATTTCCTTTCCTCTGGAATCTCTTCCTTTCCTTTGCTCCAGGTGGCAGGAGTTTGCTGTTTTCACAGTATAGGTGGCTCAGTACTTAACATTTTTTTTGGAATTTCAAATGAAGGAATCTACCCGGTTCTCTAAGAGCCCTGGGAGTCAGCTTTTACTCCAGCTTTTCACCTTTGAACATCCAGTCTATCACAAGTCCAGTCCACCCCTAACTGTTTCTTGTGGTAGAAAAAGAAAAAAGGTGAATTATCAAAGTTTTAATACAGAAACTTAAGTGTTGGCTTTACCTCCTTTTCTTTGCTTCATTAACATTAGAACTAAACCAGTGTGGGGGGTCACTACCCTCCCTGCTTCCTCTCTCCCTCTGCACCTTGCCCTCTTAGCCTTTACAGAAAAGGGGAGCTAGTTTTTCATTTGCTAATGATTTGGGCTCAAGTTATAATAGGCCATTAAGGTGTTTTGTGGAAGAAAAGAGGAAAATGGAGCTTTCCGGTGGAGGGATAAAGACTGTAGGGTGGGAATCCGAAGACTTTAGGAACGAGGGGCCTTGGAACGGATCCATGCATTTTTGAAAAAAGGGGCCACGAAGGACCCTGGGAGGGGCAGAGTCGTCCGGACCGTGGCCGGCTCTTCGTCCGCCCAGGCCGCACAGCTTAAGCCTTTGCTCTGCGTGCAGAGACGGCGTTGTGCTCAACCCGTTCACTGCCCCACAGGACCTTCGTTTGATTTCCTTGGACGTTGCTCCCTCCCCGGGTGACTGCCTCTATCTAGTGGGGACCCTCCTGAGACGCCACAGAATCTCCGTAAACCCCAGAGACATCCCTTGGGCACCTAGTCTGTTGGTGGAAGGAGCTCTCACACTCCTGCCCGGAGCGGGTGCTGAACTGGGTGAGCTGGAGACCATGGAGAGCTTGGGACAGTGTTAACGTGTGCTTCCACCTCAGGCCGCTTTACCTACTTGTCTCCGTGATCAATGGTTGTCGTCCAAGCCTCCGTCTCACCTGGTAACTGCAGAAGCCTCCTAACTAGCCTCCCTACCTCCTCTCTCACCTTCACCCCATCCGTTTCCTCACACAGAAGCCGGAGGTTTTGTTAAACACAACAGTCGACGCCCATCCCCCACTCATCTGGTTTACAGCTGTAATCCTTCAGCTTTCGGTTTTAGCATCATTTATTTTAAGGAATCTTCTCTGATCACCCTCCTCCCACCTATCCACCCCCAACATCCACACCCCCACATACCGCTCCCCACAACATGAACAGGGATCCATTGTATGCTTCCCCCACACCCGGTAGTTAACTGTCATCACCTGTTTGTTTTTAACTGACCTGGGGGTAGAGGATAGACCTACTTGCCTTTTAACATGTAATCTTGTCTCTGGTGCCTGGCCATGTGCCTGGAGTGTGGTGGAAGTAAGACCCACTCAGGTGGTTCTCATGCCTGAGTGTGAATCAATTACCTGGAAGGCTTGTTAAAAAAAACACAGATTGCTGGAGCCCCCCTTCCAATTTGGTAGGATTGGGGTGGGGATGGTAATAATGGATCTCTGACAAGTTTTGAGGAGCAGTTGCTGCTGCTGGTTGGAGATCAAATTTTGAATTACAGCCGTCTGCATCTAGTAAGAGAGGACTGGAAAAATAGATTGGAGTGACTTTTCAGAAAAGAAGAAAGGTTGGTGGAAAACAAGCTTTGGATGACTTGAGGTGGTGGCTAAAATAGAACTATTTGAATTTGGTTATAAAGACGGCAAAACTTCCCAACAGTTGACAAGGTCCAGGGAATAACTATGAGAATAAAGGGTTTAAGTGATCTTTGGATGAAGTTTTTGATACACAGGTAGGCAAAGACCTCAAAAAAATTTAGTAAAATACTGAAATAATAAAAATGAAAAAGCGAAAAGATTGTAAAATGAAATATGTGACATTCAATTTTATTAAAAATGCCTAGGAGAAACTAAAAAATGTATGGCAATATTTATAATAATTGTCAGTGAGTTTTATCACCTTCCTTCATCCTTATAAATTTTGAAAATTCTCTCCACCATAATTTTCTTCCATATGAAAGAAAATAGAAAGCTTTTCTATTTTCTTTTTTTATGATTTTTTAAAAAGTCAGCCAATTTTATTTTCTTATTGAGGTATAATTGATATATTAGTTTAAGTATATAGCATGATGATGCTATATACTTAAACTAATGTGTGTATGCACTGTGAAATGATCACCAGAATAATTCTTGTTGACATCTGTTACCATATACAGTTACAAAATATTTTTTCTTGTGATGAGAACTTTTAAAATCCTTTCTCTTAGCAATTTTCAAATATGCAATATAGTTTTAACTATAATTACCATCTGTACATTATATCCCCATGACTTACTTTTTATGGCTTTTATTTTTTCCATTACAGTTGATTTACAGTGTTCTGTCAATTTCTACTGTATAGCAAAGTGACCCAGTCATACATATATATATATTCTTTTCTCACATTATCCTCCATCATGTTCCAAACACAAATGATTAGCTATAGTTCCCTGTGCTATACAGTAGGCTCTCATTGCTTATTGACTCCAAATGCAATAGTTTGCATCTATTAATCCCAAACATCCCACTCCCTCCCTCTCCCCCTCAGCAGCCATAAGTCTGTTCATGAGTTTCTTTTCTGTGGAAAGTTTCATTTGTGCCATATGTTAGATTCCAGATATAAGTGATATCATAGGGTATTTGTCTTTCTCTTTATGACTCAGTATGAGAGTCTCCAGTTCTATCCATGTTGCTGCAGATGGCATTAGTTCTTTTTTATGGCTGAGTAGTATTCTGTTGTGTATATATACCAAATCTTAATCCATTTATCTGTTGATGGACACTTAGGTTGTTTCCCTGTCTTGGCTATTGTGAATAGTGCTGCAATGAACATATGGGTGCATATGTCTTTTTCAATGAAAGTTTTGTTCAGATATATGCCAAAGCTTTTTCTGTTTTCAATTTCTGCAGTCTTAAACATTTTCATCTTGTTGAACTAAATTATTTCCTTGTCCTGTCCCTCTGTCAGACCTGTTTCTCTTTGACCTCTTGTGCTAAAGTATGAAAATCAACAAAATTAAAGTAACAAAAATGAAAGACAAGTAAAAGAAAATGAAAGGAAAGGAAGAAAGAACATCAAGAAAGAAGTAGTCCTAACATCAGCAAGAAAGTATTTTGGTTATGCCTTCAAATCATTCCATAAATTGGAAAGTTGTAACTACCTACCTGGAGGGGCTTACCACGCTGTTCATGAATGGTGACCTCTCTGATAAGTCAGACAGGGAACTCTATTCCTAATCTCTTATCCAACACCTCCTCTTTCTTAAGGGGTTCAGACATGTGCTGAGTGTGGTGCCCAACTTTACTCTTCCTGTTCAGTTATACCTGCTTGTCTCTTTGAACTATGTTGCCTCCCACCCAAATAATATCATTAAAAAATGTTAATATAGTTATTTAGTTATTAAAATTATTTTTAAAAGCTACATGACAACTTAAGCTCTCTTTATAACAAGGTTTATTTGGGACATAAATTCAAAATTCCAAACGGTTAAAGTGCAAATAAACTTTTAGAACACAACCTATTTTAGCCACAAAAGCAGTTGTGCAACAAAAATTGTGTATACATTACATGTTGTAACATATCCACTGGCAATGGTATTTGCCAGTAAGAATCTCTTGTTCATTTCTCTAAAGGAATGAGATATACAGGACTTGAGCATATGTTTCTTCTTCATTTCAAATATGAACAATTCTGAATTTTATGTCAAGGCGTATAATTCTTTACCTACAGAGTAGGTAACACAATATTAATATTAGAGTAGTAGACACAAATGAAATAACTAAACATTTATAGGTTTAATTATGTATGGTTTCACAACGAGGAATATGAACATATATTAAAATGTTTATTCCTTAAAACTCTATTATTATGGGGAGTTAGCGTTGTGGCTCAGTGGTTAACAAATCCGACTAGGAACCATGAGGTTGTGGGTTTGATCCCTGGCCTTGCTCAGTGGGTTAAGGATCCAGCGTTGCCGTGAGCTGTGCTGTAGGTCGCAGACGGGGCTCAGATCTCGTTGCTGTGGCTGTGGCGAAGGCCAGCAGCTACAGCTTCTGTTAGACCCCTAGCCTGGGAACCTCCATATGCCACTGGGTGTGGCCCTAGATAAGACAAAAACAAAAAAACAAAAAAAAACTTCTATTGTTATGGAAGAAAGTAAACTGTATGCCTACAGCAAAATGAAGGGGGCGGGGTATAAAGTTATAATTATCTCCATGAACACGAATCAGATCTAGTCAGGAAAGGCTAGAATCTTGATACTTCAACTACCTTGACTACTTTGTACCTATTTTCTTGAATGTCCTTTCATCTTTGATAATGAAGTGTGAATTAACAGGACCATTCTAGAGACTCAGAAATGGTGATCATGAATGATTTGGTAAGTTTAGACAGTCAGTGACAGAGTGGAACCAGAAACTCATTTTCCTAATTGCCAGCTTAGTACTTATTTTAGGCTGTATTAAACATGGTGCTGCAAGGCAAACCATGTCATTGCTGTTCCAATTTTAAAAATAGGTTGTATAAAAGTTTTCTTTGTGGTCTAATGGCAAAAGACACCTATTATTTTATTTTTTTCTTAATGAATTTTATTACAATTATAGGTGTACAAAAATCATACAAGTCAATTTGATAGCATTTGACACCTATTATTTTAAAAATGTCAGTGGCTGATCATTAATGACAATGTTTTTTACTTGCTCTTTATTGATTCAAGTTGTCCTGCATTTCTTCAAATAATCATCACCTTCTAAGTTTGGTAAGAACAATCAGAAATTACTGAATGTTAAAGAGAAAAGGGGCATTGGATATCATCATGTCTATCATTTCAGTGGGGAAACTAAGACCCAAATAAATTTGTCCATAGTGCTAGTAGCAGTTGATGGGAGTCTCCAGATGTTTAGTCTAGGGCTGTTCATGGCATATGGCACTACCTCAGTGGATAAGTATTCAGAAGCCATGGTGTAACAGAGGTTGTTCCTTGACCATCAGTCTTGATCAGTGTTTTGGGAGTTTTTAACTCTTCATTTTTCTCATCCATTTATTCAGTACACTTTCATTTTGTTGCCTGATGTTTTGGGACTGGAGATAGTTATAAATAAGGTAAAAAAGCTAAGTGGTAAATGTGATTTATTTAGATTTTGAAGGGGTATGAGTGAAGTAAGGTTGGCTGGAATGTAGAAAAGTTGCAATTTTCCATGGTAAGGAGGCCAAGAAAGAGCCATGGGAGGGAGGGCCAGGACCTCTGCTGGGCACGTACATGGAGTTATCTTCTTCCTCTTAGCAACCCTTTAGGTAGAGGCTGTTAACTTCATTTTATTACTCATGAACAAACTGAGGTTCAGAGAAGTTTTATAATCTACCCCACAGTCACATTACTGATAACCTGTAGAGCCAGATTCAATGCAATATCTGTCTGGCTGTGAAGCCTGTGTCCTTTTACTTCTATAGTAGAGTATGGGTAAGATGAACCAATGAAGTAACAGTAATTGCAGTGCAATATTAATAGCAGTAATAATGGTAGTTAGCATAGTGCTTTACATATGTGACCTCTGAATAGGATTAAGTGAGCCCATGTACAGTACAGATAGGGTGTCTTTGTACTCTTCATTAGTGAAGCAGGAGAGGGAGAAAGAGGACATTTACTTTAAGATTTCCTTTGGTTTACTTTGCTTTCTGAAAAATAAGTGAAAGGCTCAATTAGTTTTGTTATGCAGCGTTTATCAGCGTTCTTGATGTGGGTGGATGAGTTGGTGTGTGATTTTTGTGAAATCAAACCTGATATATTCAGAATTCTTCCATTGCATAAGTATGCCTTTGGGTTTGATGTTGTAACTAGCATCACCGATCCTATTTATTGAATGGGATTTTTAACCTGTATCCAGGTCTTTTCCCTTTTGAAGCTGAAGGTCATATATATATATATATATATATATATATATATATATACACACATACACACACACATATACATATATATACTCAATTTTTCCCTTTTGAAGCTGAAGTCCATATATATATATATATACACACTCAATTTTTTTAGGGGGTCCATGGAAGAAGTACATTAACTTCTACACGAAAAAGTAAGTTTGTATTGTGTGGAAAATCGGTAACCACTTATTTATTTATTTACTTTTTAGTAACCATCCATTTTTACACATAAATACCTTTAAATTAATCTCTGATGTCTAATTTTGTATTTGCCTACTGCTCCAGTTTTACCATTAGCCTCAGTTGTCATATTTGGAAGGCAAAGTCCAGTTCTGTAACACTGTAATGTAAAGGTGGTGTGAATTTATAAATAATTACTAATGAATTAATGCTCGCTTGCAATTATCATTTCTATACAAGGTTAGGTAAAAGATGTGTTCCAGCTCTGAAACTGGATTCTCTGTATTCAAAAATGTCATTCTAATTCGCAATTCCCCAAAACTGTTACTACGAAAGAACTATTTATATTGTCATTCAGCCTAAAAATAAGACCTCACCCAAACTACTCCTTAATAGCCACATTTTTAGCGACATAATTTAAAACTAATTTGAAATAATCTATTTCTAGGTGCAGTGATGTCAAACAAGAGTTGGAACCGGGAGAGTTTGAAAGATAATTTAAAAGCCCACCACTACGCTTGGAGACACCTCAAGAATTTCTAGGCTTTCAGGGAAGGTGAAAGAAGAGATTTTAAAAGCCGAACAGTGCCGTTCTTCTCAAGCTCCGGCGGACACAGGCCGAGCTGGCAGCGGCGAGGGCCGCGAAGAGTTAATGAGGGACGGAGCCCCCCGCGCCGCGGGCTCCCCGCGAGCTCCCTCCGCCCTCCTGTCCCCACCCTCTCGTTTTGGCAAGGGATTAAAGTGCTCCCCCCTGTGGCAGCAGTGACCCAGAATGAGTTTGATTCACACAGTCCTTCCTCCATAACAAGCCAAACGCCCGTCCGAGAGTGCCTCCCTGCGCCGGGTGTGTGCGCGCCGGCGAGAGCAGGGGCCCGCCCGGCTCCCCGCCCGCCAGTCCGTCCACCCGCCCGCCTCGGCCTGAACTCATGCGGCGCAGAGCGAGCGGCGAGGAGCCCAGCGCCGCGGCCGAACTCCTCCGCAGCAGGTACGCGCGCGGGCCGCGGGGGGCGCGCGGGGAGGGCACGCCATGCCAGAGTCCGCGCGTGTCCGCGTGTGGGTCCGTGTGCGCGTCCCATCCAGCGGCGGCGGCAGTAGCGGCTGCGGCGGCTGCAGGACGAGCCGAGAGGCTCAGCCATATTTGATGGTTTTGTTGCTTTCCTCGGGAGTTCTCGGGAGTAATTTAATGCCGAAGGTCGCTGCCTAGTGGAAATAATATAGTACGTCATTAATATGGCGCCAAAAGATTGGGTTCTTGATATGTAGCAAGGAGGGAGGGCAGGCAGCCGCCGAGCGCAGCGTTACTATCCCACCAGTAACTTGGACATTGCTGGGGCGGGGGCCAGAGGAGGAGGAGGAGGAGGAGAGGATGATTTTTGGATCCTGAGAATTGATCTATGTTGGATTAGTAAGTTTTATGATGATTTTTTTTTCAGTTTTGGGGGGGTTGAAGTCTTAGAGCTTTTTCTTATTTTTGATTTGCGAAGAACATGCGATTTTCAGGTGAACCATCAATTAAAACGCGTTCAGGAGCAGAAGCCCAGTTTAGTTGGCTTTACTTTGTAGAATTTTTTAAAAAGCCAAAGTGCATTAGATTGCATGAAAGTGGAAAGCATAGTAGTAACTTGGTAGACAGATGGCAATGGCAGAACACAGGTCCATGTACATATATGAACCCAGAGTGTGTGTGACCGTGGTGGCGGGGGGGGGGAGGGATGATTGTATTTGTCCAGAGATAGGTGTGTGTGTGTATAGGTACATCTGTGCTGGGTGGCCGCAGCCCTGGCTCTTGTCCCCGGGTCACCCCTTGTCCAAAATATTCACTGCATCAATTCAAGGGCAGTGAGGGGAGGTGGGGGGTGGGCAGGGACATTTTAGCAATTAGGTTTCTCCAAATTGAGTTTCAAGTGATGAGACCTTTTACTTATAGGGAGAGTGTCTGTAAAGTATAAAACCCTTTATCAGTGAAATTAGGAAGGAGTTGCATTGGGTAAGCAAACTACCGATTAACCACGAACTTAAAACGGATTGCAAATTGCAACCTTTGGCACCATCTGCAAATTGTGGGGGGTGGTGTCTCTCGGTCGTCGCTGCTTGAAATGAACGTGCAGTGTGCACCCCGGGACTGCAAGTTGCAAAGCCTTTCAGTGCACGTGTCTTGTGCCTGTGAGTGTGTGTTCGTGAGTTGGGGGCTGTTGTTCGGTAGCCAGCAGGCTTTCCGGGTTGTTGGCGCTGGCTTGCAAATGCGGGAGAGGGATGGAATGTGGAATGTTGACCGGGGAACCGAATCCTGTCGGAACGGTCCCATTTGCTGGAGAAATTCGATCCCTTCCACCTCCTTCCCGCTCCCCCCCCTCCCGCCCGCCTGCGGGCAGGAGGCGGGGCCGAGGACGCGGCTGCTGCTCAAAGTGGCGGAGCGCAGCGGCAGGAGGCAGGTGCACGGCACCCGCCAGTGGGGGTGCCTCAACTTCCGCGGGCGTTTAAATAGCAGCCTCTTTCCCCTCCCACCGGTAATAGGTGACCTGGCGGCCGAGGGCGGCGGGGGGAAGGGGACATGTGAGACCCGGGAGCTAGCCTCCCGTGGCACGTGGGCAGGTGCTGAGTGGCCCTGGGGCCAACTTTTGTGGCCCGCCTCTGGCATTGGAGGAGAGGCGGCTCCTTGTGGAAATGGGGGCGGGTGGCGGCCGAGGCGCTGCTTTCTCTGCCGCGACTGGAGCGTCACCTAACGGTCCGAGCAGCACTGCCGGGCCTGGGGTGGGGGGCTTCGGGGGCGGGGACGCCTGGCCCACCGCGCCCGCGCCGCGGGAACCCCGCACAAAGCCCGCGCCGCGGGGGCGGCTACCGAGCTCCCGCCCAGGGAACGGCCTGAAGCCCTTCGCTGTCCCCGCGCTCATTCCGGCGGGCGTCCGCAGGCGTTTGTTTGTTGGTTCCGCGCCGCCTTCCTCGCCGGATGGCTTCCTGTGACAGAGGTGATACACAGTTTCCAGAACTGTCTGGGGGCGGGAGCGGGAGCCGAGCCCGCTCAGGGCTGCTCGCCGTCGTCGCCGCTCCCGCTCCCATCTCACAACCGTTTCTCACCGGCTCGCCAGCCCCAGCCCGGAGGTGCCGCCCGGGAGGGATTCGGGGAGGGGGACAGCGCGGCCGTTTCCAGCGGCGCAAGTGGCTTCTCCACGCGAGGGAGCGTTTGATTTGCAACTGGGGCCGAGCGGATTGGTGCAGCTGGCGGCGGCGGGGCGGGAGGAGCGGTAGCGGTGGCGGCGGGGGGTGGCCACTTTCAAATGGAGAGGGCGCGGCGGGGGACGCCGCTGCGGTGGTAGTGGGGCTTCGTAGCGCCGCGAGAAGGTGTCATCACTGCACCGAGGCTAATTCCGGCGGAGGTGCCGGGAGTTACTTTCCCCTCCTCCCGCGCTGTTGTTTCTGTCGCCTTGGGAGGAGAAGAGGGAGGGGGCGGCGCCGCCGCGCGGAGCCTCGGCCCTGCGCACACCCCCGGCTGGCGGCTGGAGCCGCGCGGTGCGTTCTCTGGGGCCGGGCGGCGGCCCAGTTTTTCCCTGCCTGTGATCCCCACCTTCCTGGAGCCCTCAGTTTTCTGTCTCCGGCCCACCCGCACTCTCCCCACCTCCCACTGGGGTTCCGCATCCCAGGTTCCTCTGCCCCTGCTCTCCTAGCCCCGGGTTTCCCCTCCCCCGCCGACCTCCCTCCGCGGGGTTTCCTACCCCGGGCTCCCCTCCCCGGCGCCGGGTGAATGCAGCGAGCAAACAAAAAAGCGGGCGATTTAAACGTGCCTTCGAAACCCGTTAGGAATGCGTCGTCACCCGGAGACCGTTTAAAAGCAGCTTTGGCTGGCTTTCTAGTAACGAGGCAGGAGCCCCACCTCGCTTCGGCGGGTTGAGGGTCTGTCGCCTTCTGTTTACCCCAGCCAAGGGGAAATTTAAATTTTCTTTTTGTAAAATGACAGCTGTAGTTGAATGACTTAAGACGGCTACATATTTAGAAAATTGAGAGAACCTGAAGTTTCCATTAAATGGGAATGCTTTTAGGGGCTTTTTTCCCCAAAGGTTTTCATTAAGTGAACTATTTTTTCTTTTTAGAAAACCCGCTGTGAAAGGCTGACTCTCTAGTTACTTGTAGCTCAAGGCTAATACCTTTCAAAGTTAATGAACTAGTTTTAAGATACGGAGAAGTTAGTTCCCTGAAAGCTGATTTAGGTAGTGATCCACCAGTGGGTAGACATTAGTAAACTGTATTTGGTCAAATCACAGCTAATCAAGATTTAATCACTTTCAGGTGGAGAAAGGAAGCCTTCAGTGAAACCATACTTAAACTGACAAAACTTTTGATACAAGAATTTGTTGTTGTAGAGTAGGCAGCACACACTAGAGAAATATATAGGATATTGAGTGACTAGAGAAATACATAGGTTATTGTGACACTTTCCAGCAAATACCGAGAATTCTTAATACCCTTTTGTTCCAAAGTCTTATCTACTGTCACGTTTATTAATGCTATGATTGTTTGGTTATTTTGCTTTCTTCCTTAAGTTGTGTATTTTCATATGTGTATTGGAACTTGCATTTTCATTTCGAATTTTCTGCTACTTAAGTGTTACATACCTCCCTTCCTTCTAACACCAACCAGAGAAAAAAGGAATTGTTTGAACTTGTAGTATATAACTTGAACTTGATTCCGGCTTAAGGTCAAAGGCTGCTTTCTAAGAAGAAAAGTTGGGTGGGTTGCCACAGAGATTTAAGCTTTGACAAAGGTAGATTTATGTTCATATAAAAAGAAAAAGATCCCTCCACTCTGACAAGTTCCTCCTCCATCACTTGACAGATTTTTTTAAGCCTATAAATGAGTGTTTTAGCTTTATATTTAAAAAAAAATCTCCATGTGTCTCACTTTCATAAATACTAAGTTTTGACTTCAAGGAGCCCTTAGTGGCTTTAAGTATTATTACAAAAGTGATGTTACATTGTCGGAAATTAAAAATTAAAGAGAAACAAATATAAAAACACATTCCTACCACCTAGAAGTTACCATGGTATCATTTTCCAGATAATTGTGTGTACCTATGTATTTTTAAATCAAAATAAGTCATATTGTACATATAGCTGTGTAAGGAGTTTTTTCCCTGCTAGCTAGCTTGCCTATTGGGATATGTTCAGATTTTCTCACTTATAATAGAGCAGCTTTGTCTAAAACACTGTCCTAAAATCATTTATTGCATCTGGTTGTTTCCTGTAAGTAGATTTTAATCCATAGTAACTTTTTGACAGAACCTTTGACATTGAGGCATGACTTTGGAATTACTCATGACTGGCTTTGAAAAAAGTTGGAATTAGCATTTTATTGTATGGTCTTTGATTTGGAGATTATCTGTTTGAAAACTAAAGAAATTTGTCAGATGTATTTATCCACACGCTTGCTGGAAAAAAGAATTATCAGCGGTTTGTGTTTCAGTACTCAGGTGGTTGGTACAGCAAACATCAAGACCTCAAACACTGACTGTATCCTATTTAGGTTTGTCAGAAGTGAGGAGGAGGCATATGAATCTCACAGTTCTGCTTGCTTCTCTAATTCTATTGGTGAGGCTCTTCTCTCATTTAGTAATATGGGGCGTCTGTTACACTATTACGGTTAATAGTCTGTTAGAATTTGCATTATAAACCTAGTTTTCCTACAGTTAATAGATATCCTCTGGAGGAAAATATGACATATTAGCCAATATGTTGCTTTTTATTTGGCTTGGCATTAAAAAGTTTGGCTTGATTGGTCAAACAGTGGGAATTGTACCAACATTCTTCTTCCCTCCCCTTCCTGTCCAAACTTACGAAGTTAGAACATTGTTGCCATGTATTTAACTGAACTTTAATTGTTTTTTTGTTTTTGTTTTTTAATAAAGGCTGGCTTTGCATGGAGTTGTTTGTTTCTTATATGGTATCAGAAGTGTGGTAGAAACCTTAATTGAGAAAGTTTTCATTCCTGGGACAAAGTTGTTTCCTTGAAGGTTTCAGTGTTCAGTCTATTTTCTCCATTTTCAAGATCTTGCTGCACTGTTTAGTCATGTACTTAAAATTTGGATATTTTTATTTGTAGTATATATTTCAAAAAGTTGAGACTTACTTGAAAGAGAGCCTTGCTGTTTGCCTGGTGTATACAAAAATATTGGTCTGTGATTGTGAGGGGTATATATTTTGATGTCGCCACGTTTGTGGGCTCTGATGGAATAAGTTAACTCTGCATTCCTAATAAGTGGAAGCGTGGCCCTGGAGGGCCCTTTTAACCTCTGAGTGGAAGTGGCGTCTTTAAGTTTAGCTAGGGTTGAGTGTCATGGAACAGAGAAAATCTAGTCTAAGAGGATATAGAATCCTGACTGTGGCCATGTTATTGTGGACTCTATACCTTTCCTCACCTGAAAGCAACAAAAAAATAGATTGCCAAATATGGAATGGGGAAGAGACTATTTCCATTTTTGAGTCCTTCATTAACTATAGACAGGCGGTATATGATGTGCACTTAAATGCATCAAGGACCATACTTTTGCTGAATACTCTAAACCAGTCCCACATTTATTTTTAGCTTTTAGTTCTTTAGGTGGAGTTAAGATAGAGTAAGGTGACTGAGGACAGTTGAAACAAGTTCTTTTTTAAAACTTCAGGTTCTTTGGAGGTTTTTTGTTGAAGGAATTAAACAGTTTTGGAAGTTCTCCCAATTGGCAATAATATATACTTTTTAATATCATTTAATGTCTGCACAGATTGTAATAATTTGAAAATTCACAACAGCTTCAAAGATAGTTTCTAAGCAGTTACTTTAAGTGAAGGTTTCAGTGGTGGGGTCCAACTGAAGAATAAAATTAGCATTTTTTTTTCCTTTTACTCGGTACTCCAGGGTAAGCAGCGAGAAATGGCAAGTTATTAAGTTTTTGGAGTTTGAGTCCCATGGAGTTTAAGTTGTATGGCTTGCTTTTGTTTAACACAAAGTACACTTAATATTTAAGATTTTTGATTACTCATGGTCATTTTTATGAGCATTAGTTATTTCAGTGTTGAAATAAAATGATGCACTTAAGATGTGTTGACTGAATATTGGTGGCTTGTAACTTTTTTGAGGTTAAGGACACTTTTCAAAACCTATGGAACCTCTCCCCGAGAACAAGCAAGTTGCACTGAAATTTGCATATATCATTTCAGGGTTTGGATAAATACTTTTAAGTGCATCCTTGGATTTCAGTTTAGTGTTTAAATTCTGGTGACTTCTTTTTATGATTTCTTTCTGATCCTGTTACGTACATCCCTGTTAGCCATGTATTGTAGTTAAAGTGCTTATCTAGAACAGTCATGTTTTTGCTTATTGGTTACTGGCTTGAAAATCAGATAAGCCTTAGAAGTTTTTATAACTTAGTGTACACTGGCCCCAGGTAGGAGCCCCAGGGGTTTTCCTTTGAGGAAAATTCACTGGTTTGTAGACATGACCTTTATTTAAGTTGCTTAAAGCAGCTCTCCCCACTCCCTCCGCCAGTTTGTTGATTTATAGCAGGGCTTAGTGAACTTGTTTTTGGTTATACTGGCTGCATGAAGAGGTTCCCAGGCCTGAGATAGAACCCATGCCACAGCTGTGACCCAAACCACTGCAGTGACAGTACCAGTATCAGTAAACTTTTGAAGTAAATGGCCAGATAGTACATTTTTTTAGGCTCTGTGGTCCTGTTGGTCTCTATTAACCACTGTTCAACTCTGCCATTGTAAGTGTGAAAGCAATCAGTGGACAAAAGGTCAATGAATGAAATGAGTATCTTCTGATAAAACTGTATTTATAGACAGTGAAATTTGAATTTTGTATAATTTTCAGGTGTCATGAAATGTTCTTTTGATTCCTACTCCTCAAACCGTTTAAATTTGTAAAAACCATTCCTAGCTCAGGGGCTGGACAAAAACAGGCTGTGAACCTCTGATCTCTAGTGATACAGCCCTCCCAAAGTATAGTACATGTCTGTAGTATGGTATTGTGTAACACTACCTAGTCACTGGATTGTTTTTGCTGAGGGTGAATTTCCTTTCTGGTAGGAACCTAAAATGTCAAGTTGAAATCAGAAGTTTGTTTGATAAATATGGAGGGAGTTGGCTAGTCAGAGGGTTTTGTTTCTTAACTCTTTGGTTCCTAGGTCCCCTTTGAGGATAGGATGTGTAATCAAGACCCTGAGAACTTAGGAAAGCACAGCTAGGTAGTCATGCCCTCCAAGTGGGGCAGGGCCAGAAACCAGTGTAAGGAAATATACATAATAACCTGCAGAAGGAGATAACCTCTCTCCAAGCAGAATGTGTGTGTCAGACCAATCAGAAATTAATGCCTGCTGCTCAGAGGACTCAGACCCCTGTGACAGTGTTCAGGGAGCTACAAGCACATTCTCCTTTCAGCTCTACATTTTGCATGGTCCACCCTAAAAAATGGTATTAGCAACCATCTTCACATAGGCTTGTACTGAAACCATGTTTCAGTTTCCAAGTTAACAGATTGTTGTTTATTGAGTGCATTTAGTTGTCTGCTCTCTGATAACATATAATGCATGGCCTTAATCTTTGAGATATCCTCTTTCTACATCCCAGTAGGTGTCTAGGAGCAAGAAGGCTATGGGTACAGGCACCTGGAAGGAGGTGGATGGCACAGGAGGACCACTCACCTTGGGAACTGATCGTTGGTTCAGCCACTGGCTTTGCCCTAGACCGTGCCTGTGTGTCTTTGCTCATGTTGCTTAACCTCTCCAGAATTTGTTGGACATACTTGCCTTTAAAATTAGGAAAAGTAGATGTAAATTATTTCTAAAATGTTTTCTAGCACTGCAATTATGATTTATGGGTTTCTTTGGGGAAGATTTCCCGTAGACAAGATCCATGGTGAGACTCTTTATCTTTAGTCTCAGAGAATACTTACTTTCCAGACCTTACTGCTAAGTTTTGAGACTCTTTTGTTTCCATGACCATAATAGTGAGACTTGTACAATTGTGATGAAATGTTTGCTTTTATATGTAATTCAGATGATGTGTAAATATAGTTTTTGTTAAGTGTGCCATCTAGGTCTTATAATGTAAGACATTGGGAGTCTGATTTTTTTTTTTAAACAGTACTTTAACAATTTTTGGTGACTTAACGATTGTTAGCAGTAACTGAAAGTTTCTGAACAACTAGCTATAATCAAGGAACAAAGTTCCCCAAAACAGCTGCATTTCAATCTGTGCACAGTGTAATTGTCATTAGCTGTTTGAGTCTGGTTTCTGCAGAAGCTGCATTGTATATCCTGTATAAGAACATCTGGTTTGAGCATTTAAAAATCTTTTAAAATTATCCTGTAGACACTTTGCATTTATTGGCTTATTCTTCCAAGGGTGGAATAAGGGGTTGTAGGCTCCTTTCCTGTCCTTATTCCTACCTTGGTGCATTCAGAAACTATCTCCTGCTAACTAACAGTAAAGTGTTACTTAGTGAACTTTTAGAGTTTGACCTGAAGATTTACATGAATGTGTTATAAATTAGAATTTGGTTCAGAGACCCGAGAATGGAACACAAAACTTCTGATTTCAGTGAAATGCTTTGGAAAAAACTTTATTTTCATATATTTTGAATACATTGGTCTTACTGTAGTTTTCTCTGGTAAATTGTCAAAAAAAAAAAAAAGTGTGAAAATAGGACCTATAGAGCAAGTAGGCTTTATCACTCATGAATTCTGAGTGATAGCTCTGTGTTTGGGAGGATTCTGAAGTCATGTCTGGGCTTGTGGAAAAAGAATGACCTAATTTATTAACCATGCCTGCCATGGGTAGAGGAAATTGTGTATTTGGTAGCCATCTCTGGAATGCAGCTCTCCCCCCCTCCCCCAAATAGTACTGCTTTTGAAATGGATAAGAAGTTCAGTATTTATTCTTGAAAGGTAGTTTAAACCCTAGTTTTCCTGACTGGTTTTAGTTTCTCTATTCTTATTGTATATATTTTTATATTTTTAGTGACTGCTGTTGGCATTGGCTATTCTTATGTTTGAAAAGTTACCTTTTTTTTTTTTTTTTGGCTTTTTAGGGCTGCAGTTGTGGCATATGGAAATTCCCAGGCTGGGGTCGAATTGGAGCTGCAGCTACTGGGCTATGCAATAGCCACACTGGATCTCAGCTACGTCTGTGACTTAGGCTGCAGCTTGCAGCAACGCTGGATCCTTAACCAAATGAGTGAAGCCAGGGGTCTAACCCTCATCCTTATGGATACTAGTCCAGTTCTTAACCCTCTGAGCCACAATGGAAACTTAGAAACTTACTTTTGAAGTAAATAATGAATAGTGTTTTGTGGTATTTTCCTATTACCTTTTCTATTTTTTTCTTCCTGTGCTCTTTCATCAGGTATTTTAAAACAAGACAAGCCTTTGATCGCCACCTCAGGAAAGAGGTGGAATATATGTAGTTTATTGGTGGCTGCTCTTTTTAGGCTGGGGCCTGCATGGGGCCAAGAAGTTGTGCTCCTAGGGTCTTCTATAATGTGAGGAGCAGGGAAGATAGGTTTTGGATTTTAAATCTTTACTATTTTAAATAGTGTGGTACATGGTAAAAAACTAAAATCATGTAAATGGTCATAGAGAGAAGTAAAGTTGTCAGCCTACTCTTTGTGGAACACTTCAGTCACATTTCTCAGAAGTAAACACTATTAACCTTAATGTTCCTCCAGAAATTTTCCATGAGTATGTAAGCTGTTGGTTTATGTTTAATATACAAATGGGCTGATATTTCATTTTTTCCCACCTGCAGCTTGCTGGTGTTTCTTGTTATATCTTTGATGTCTTCACATCTGAGCATATTGATCTAACAAAGAGGAATGCTGAGTTGATGGAGATAGGGATAGATGCTCAAGATTGGAGGTCATGATGCCCGACTGCCTTTATTGTTTTGGGATGAATTCATTCTCTCCCATGTAAAGGGAAGTTAACAAAAATCCAAATACATTCCGAAGACAAATAATTAGAATGTTTTGTCATGACTGCTCTCTGGGTTCTGACTCTTATTGGAGTCATCAATTACAGAGATCTGGAAGGGTTTAATAGATTGTTTTAGGATCTGTAAGCAAAGATTGGATTATTTATAAATTGGCAAGTGGGAACTGCCTGTGATTCATTCAGAACCACTCACATTTATAAATTTCTTAAAATACTGAAAAATTCTTTAAAACAATGGTATTGGAGTAACTTGTGAACAATTTATTTATTTATTTAATTATTTTTGTCCGCACCCATGGCATGTGGAAATTTCTGGGCCTGGCATCACAGCCTCGACCAAAGGTGCTGCAGTAATAAATGCTGGATCCTTAACTTGTTGAGCCACAAAAGAACTCTGAAAAAATTATTTTATTGACTTTTAAAGTCTGAGTTTAAAAATAATTTATAAGGAATTTATGGTGAATTAATACATCCTAGCACTTGGATTGGTAACATTCATAGGAGTAAATATTGTAGTTATGATTATCTGTTCAGTTTTTTTCTGGGAGAAATGGCTATTTCTAATATAAACTTTTCAGTTGAATATTTTCAAGTATGATGTCTTCACAAAGGCTCTATAGTAGCTTGGGCAACATTTCTTTAAACAAATTTTGATGTATGACATTGTAAAGGACACATATTTAAAAGTTCCATATTTCTGGGTTGAAATATTTAGACAAGGTTAAAACTTTAACACTTAAGATCTAAGCAGTTTGTCAGTTAAATCAAATCTATGACTATCATTTTACCAGATATAACCCTTTGGTTAAAGTGAGAAATCTGGGTTTGAGTTGCAGTCACACTAGTATTTTTAGACTCTGAGCATATGATTGAGATAATGATGTCAATTTAAAAATTTACTGTCTAGGCGATTAATGTTTGCTTTAAAAACTGAGGTGGGAAGCCAGCTGGATTTCCTTCACCTTCATTTAGGAACAGATTACTAAAGTATAGGTCATTATCATATTTGGGTACTTTGTTTCATTGGGTACTTATATGCTCTGTGGAAGACTGAGAAAACATAAATCTTTTTTTTATGGGAGAGGCAGTCGTTGCTGAAAAATAATTTAGGAATCAAATTATCAGTTGCTTAGTGTTTTAGGAATAACGTGTATAGTGTGAACTTAGCAAACAGAAACAGTTCATTATAAAATACTTTTTAAGGTACCTTGGTGTCTGAAAATGCATTCTTTAATGTACATTTCTTTTTCCTTTTTTTGGCTGCACGCATAGCATATGGAAGTTCCCAGATGAAGGACTGAGTCTGAGCCACAGCTGCAACTCCTTTAACCCACTGCACCAGGCTAGGGATCAAACCTGTACCTCTATAGCAGCCCAAGCCGCTGCAGTCAGGTTTTTAACCCACTGCATCACAGTGGCAACTCCTAATACACATTTTTATGTTAATCATTTTCTAAATACATTTTAAAATATTGTACATTTAAGTATATTAGATTATTAACTTTGACGGTGAATGGAAAGACCACCTATAAATATGAAAATAAAGTAATGGAAGTAACTTCAGTTAAAGGTCAGTTAGATATTAAAGCAAAGCATCTCACGTTATGTAAAACTGAGCATATGATACAGTTTATGTACAAGAACTCAGTCATTTATCTGTCAACTAAAAAAATATAACCTGAAAGTTGAGAGTTAAGTTTTATTTGGGGTGAAATTGGGACTTAAGCCCGTGAGACAGCATCTCACGTAGCCCTGAGAAACCCCTCCGAGCTGGTGAGGTGGGGGTGCCAGGATATATGAGTTCTGCAACAAAGGAACAGAAAGTTTACAGATAACCAGATTTACAGAAAACCAGTTTCTATAGGAAGATGTAAATACCTGGGCTTACAGGAATTACTCCTTTGATAGGGCTTACAGGAATTACTCCTTTGATAGGGCACCTCAGCTGTGGGCTGGTTTAGTTTCTTCCCTGAGTTCCCTCAGCGCTCGTTGGTCTACCCTTGGGAGGGGCTGTTGTCACTGATGACCATGACATCTTTTGTCCACTAACTACAGCCCAGGAGGCAGTATTTCAGATCTATAAGGGGAAGGGGGAAATATCAAGATACATCATAGAAGTAAAGGGGGAGGTGCGTGCTGCCATGCACACATTTTGCAGAAGTTTGCCGCTGGTCTCGTGAAGGTTACTACTAGTCCAGACATCAGTCATCGCTGAAGGATTTTTGTGTTTTTCTAGATATGAGAAGATATAAGAATTGGTCTCATAAAATCTTCTCCTAAAGATACCTATCTGAAGACCTGTTCTTCCAGTTTTCCCAGAGCACAGAGTGCCTCACTCCTGGTCTCCACCCTGAGCACTCACTCAGGGGTGCCGCGGGTTGGCAGCTGCAGTGGCTCCTGTTTTACTCCATGTAGAGGCTGCTGGCAAGTGCCAAACTTCAGTTCACATATCCTATAGGTTATTTTAGCTAATCCATTACATTGCAGTGGGTGATACATAGAAAAGTAGTATGTAGATGTCTTTCATTGAATACCTTCTGGAACTTCTTGAGTGAAATAAGAATGAAAATAGGTGGATAAAATCTATACTTTGGAGGAAAAAACAGCCTTTCTACATAGAAATCATAAGATAATTGAAATCACTAGGGCGTAATCCTTACTATAGCTATAGAATTTATGGCCTGAAAAAATGGTCCCTGTTCCATCACTGAGAGTAATTCGAGTAACCTGACAGTTTGTTTTCCTCAAATCTGTCCATCAGAGGAGTAGCACTGAATAAATATCCTCAAATTCTTAATCATCCCATTCTTTTATAAAAGCTCTTCTCTCTTTGTTCTCCAGGTTATTTCTCTTTCTTTCTTAGCTAGAGTCACATACCAGTCATGCCTCCCTGGTACCACACCCAGGTCACTGAACTTGTTCACTTGCAAATTCCTGAGCCACTTGGAGGGGATGGGTTCTTTTAGCTGATGTTGCTCTTAGCTTAGTGCCTGCTGATCCCCACCTCCCAACCTTCAGTCTGAGGAAGGTTAATTTTCCTCCTGTACAATCCCATGTCTCACCATAACCCATGAATCCTGTAACCTTTAGCAGTTAGCAAGTTAAAGCCACTTATCTAGTTATTTGCTTACAGGATCTCCCTGTGGCCCATTCTGTATCTTTTTCACTGTATCTTTGGCATCTAACTTGATACAGTTATTGAATTAATATATTAGCTAATCCACTGCATTTAAACTGTGACAGAAGAGGTTGAAGGAGAGTGAATTGTATGGGTCTAAATAGGGTTCGGGGCCAGCAGGTAGGACATCATCTGTGCTTCTTGAGGAAATGGTGCCCTGAGCAGCCACCACACAAGCCTAGTTGTCTTGGCACCGCCCTACCTACTGCCAAAGGAGTGTCACTTGACTGATCCAGTCCCAGGGTCTTTGGCCAACCTCCTCTTGCTTGGCCTTTGCAGGCAATGTTCTGATTATCATCAGGGTTCCTAGCTAGTCTCTGCTTTTTTGGGCAAAGTCCGAGATGCCCAGTCATTAGTATTTTGTCTGCCTAGTTGTTATGCTTAAGTTTCATAACTTTCAGTCAATTTTGATAAAATCAGGCAGGATGTCAGGACAAGCCCTGTTGAGGACCGGACCCAGAGTTCTGTGGGGCATCTATTGTTGCTGCTTTGTTTTGCTCAAGACCCCTCTCTGTGATGTCTTTATTGTACATTTAATTTTTTTTCTTTTGTCTTTTTGCCTTTATCTAGAGCCGCACCCGCGGCATATGGAGGTTCCTAGGCTAGGAGTCTAACAGGAGCTGTAGCTGCTGGCCTTCGCCACAGCCACAGCAATGCGGGATCTGAGCCGCATCTGTGACCTACACCACAGCTCACGGCAACGCTGGATCCTTAACCCACTGAGCAAGGCCAGGGATCGAACCCGCAACCTCATGGTTCTTAGTCAGTTTTGTTAACCACTGAGCCACGAAGGGAACTCCTATTGTACATTTAATTTGAGAGAATCTCCATTCTCCAAAATTTACTATAGAATTTACTATTTAGAGATGCCTTTATAGAACATTTAAGTGATGATGCAAGGCAGGAGTTGATTAACTGTTTAAAGTACATTAAAGGGATTCCCTTCATGGCTCAGCAATTAACAAACCCGACTAGGATTTATGAGGTTGTGGATTTGATCCCTGGCTTTGATCAGTGGGTTAAGGATCTGGTGTTGCCGTGAGCTGTGGTGTAGGTCACAGACTGGCTCGGATCTGGCATTGCTGTGGCTGTGTTGTAGGCTGGCAGCTATAGCTCCAGTTCTATCCCTAGCCTGGGAACTTACATGTGCTGCAAGTGCAGACCTAAAAAGACAAAAAAAAAATTTTTTTATTAAAAAGCAGGATAAAATAGGTCTAAAAGAAAATAGATGAGATGAATGGTATAGAATGTAAATACTTTTAATTGGAATAGCAGGTGGTACTTAGTGGCTTTGAGCTGAGCCTTGGAGAAGCAGGATTGAGATGGATGTGTGGGGAGAGGAGAGCCAAGGAGCAGCGTGGTCAGCAGAGGCTGTTTGCAAGGATAGGGGGCAGGGCAGGCAAGCTGGTTATGGAGGCTTGTTAGGATAGATGGTTGAGTAGAGCAGGAAGGGGCCAGGTGGTGTAAAACCTAAGTTTCTGTCTAGCCCCATTTGCAGTGTGGAGCAGAGGGAAATATTGGCATAGGGAAAAGCTTCATGAGATCACTTCATAGGATGGATTAATTTGTTGTAATAATTGGAAGAAGTAAGAAACTGTGGACATGGAGATTGGAAGTGTGGTGCTTAAAGCAGTCTAGGTATGGGGGCAGTGGGTGGATTTGAAAGGGTCATCATACATTATGAAATGACAGTCCTTGGCAATTGAATGGAAAGGTTAAGAAGGGATGTATATTAGTAAATAAATGAGCAAAGAGTAAGATCCTGAATGTGAAGGTGCTGAACAGAGTTATATGCCAGCTTATATATATATATATATACATGTGGAGTATTATAATGTTTTGCCCAAAATGTGTTGCTTCTTGTAACCTCCCCTTTGTTCCTCAGCACTCTGCTCAGAATCTTACTGACTCCACCAATCTTACTGTGTCCTGTAGAGCCTTGTGTTTACCACTGTCTAGTACTAACTATACTGAATTCCTGTTGACTTACCTGTTTTCTCAATTAGACCAGGAGCTCCATAAGGTCAGGGACAGTCATTTTGCGACAGCACCTTTAATAATATATTAGGTATCGAGGTGTTTGTAGGATGCATTATATGCTATTATATTTTCTTGCTGCTTTCTCTCTGGAGTGTTACAGTTAGCCCTTTTAATTGATTATTACTTATCCTACTACTGTCTAGATAATAATCAGCAGTTGCCCTAAATGATGCTGAGGGCCCTCTGCTTTCTCTGACTGGCTTTCATTGGACAGATGTTTGCAGCACACAATCAGTGGATTGTGTGCCTTAAAGATAGGAACATGTGCGTACTTTGATTTCTTGAACGCATAAGTAATCCCAGGTGAGATAAATCAACCTGATGTCAGGGTTTAAGTACATGAGAGCTCCAGAACAGGCAGTTCTGGCATACACTCAACCTGTTACCATGCCAGGTTCCCTAGGTGTATAGCACAGAATTCTCAGCCTTCTTTATGCATCATCTTTCAGGGTGGGAGAAAATTAAATTTATTAGAAGGAAAATACTATTTTTACTCTTCTTTTACCTGCATAATTTTGTGTGAGAGCATTTATGTGTGTTTTGGAGCATGGTTCTATTTTGTCCAGGGCTTGCATCTTGCATATAGTGACTCTTGAAGTACGTGGATTCTCTGGGAGCTGTATTTGAAACCTCGGAGAAAGGCATTTTGATTTAAAAAGATTCTGAGTTCTCCAAAATTTTCTATGTATGTAAATGTAAGTTGTCCCAGTCAATGAAGATGTAACCAGCATTGGCTTCCTTGTTTCCAGCCGGAGAGCTTTTTTTTTTTTTTTTTTTTTGGTCTTTGTCTTATCTAGGGCCAGGGCCGTACCTGCGGCATATGGAGTTTCCCAGGCTAGGGGTTTAACAGGAGCTGTAGCCGCCGGCCTTCGCCACAGCCACAGCAACGCGGGATCTGAGCCTGTCAGCAACCTACACCACAGCTCACGGCAACACCGGATCCTTAACCCACTGAGCGAGGCCAGGGATTGAACCCGCAACCTCATGGTTCCTAGTCGGATTCGTTAACCACTGAGCCACGACAGGAACTCTGGGAGAGCTCTTAATAGGTTTTATTAGCCTCTCGCCCCTCCTCACAGTTTTGGTTCCTGATTTCATGAAGTGGGACCTGCATTCTTCTTGCCCTGATACTTCATTCACACTGTTACTTTTTAAAGAATTCTTCTTTAGGTAGCGCTTTCTTTTTCTTTTTAAAAAGCTCTCTTGTAGGCTCTAGGGAGATGAAGCTGAAGCAGTTGCCAGGAATGAGTGGTCTTTGCCTTTCCGTTTTCTCTTGTACCTCCTGTTGGGTCTGGAGGGGAGCAGGGTGCCTTCTGGAAGGCTGGAGGAGAGTTCAGCTGTCAGCAGTTGGTTTTGGCACACAGTGACAGGGCAGGAAAGGCAGTCATTCAAGTGGAGAGTGGCCACAGGAGTTTGTTGGCCATGGAAGTTTTTCTTAGGTAGGCCTGCCCTGGGCCAGGTTGTAGGTTGCTGGGTGTTAGAGTTCTGGTGCCAGGTAAGCAGTCGCAGGGGCGGGGGCGTCCATATTAGAACTGTGACCCTGCCCCACAGTATGAAACGCTAGGGCTTAAGACACAGAGCAGGACTCATGTCTTGGCTTTCTCTTGGAAATTCTTTTAGTGATTTTTGTAGAATCATTTGTTAGAAACAAATCTTAACTGGGTAAGTGTCTAAGAAAGAAAATATAAAATATAGGAGTTCCCGTCGTGGCTCAGTGGTTAACAAATCCTACTGTGAGCTGCGGTGTAGGTTGCAGACGCGGCTCGGATCCCGCGTTGCTGTGGCTGTGGCGAAGGCCGGCAGCTACAGCTCCTGTTAGACCCCTAGCCTGGGAACCTCCATAAGCCGCGGGTGCGGCCCTAGATAAGGAAAAAGACAAAAAAAAAAAAAAATACATACATATATATATAAAATATAGGAATTCCCTTCTTGGCGCAGCAGAAACAAATCCAGCTAGAGTCCATGGTATTGCGGGTTCGATCCCTGGCCTTGCTCAGTGAATTGAGAATCCAGCGTTGCCGTGAACTGTGGTGTAGGTAGCAGACTTGGCTTGGATCCCGCCGTTGCTGTGGCTGTGGTATAGGCTGGCAGCTGTAGCTCCTATTCAAGCCCTAGCCTCGGAACTTCCATATGCTGCAGGTGCAACCCTTAAAAAAGCCAAAAAGAAAAAGAAAAAGAAAAAAAAATATATAGATTGGGGCCTATTTGAAAGAATCATATAGGTCAGTTTTGTGGTGGGAGCAGATTGTGTTTTCTGATGTGCTTTCTGCCTTTTTTTTTTTTTGTCTTTTTAGGGCCACACCCGCAGCATATGGAGGTTCCCAGGTTAGGGGTCTAATCGGAGCTGTAGCCGCTGGCCGACGCCACAGCCACAGCAACAGCAACGCAGGATCCGAGCCATGTCTGCAACCTACACCACAGCTCACAGCAACGCCGGATCCTTAACCCACTGAGTGATGCCAGGGATTGAACCCGCAACCTCATGGTTGATAGTCGGATTTGTTAACCACTGAGCCATGACAGGAACTCCTTTCTGCTTTTCTTTGACTTAATTTTTACAGTTTCACTTAGAGTGGACCTGTAGGTTTTTAATTTCTGACTTGTAGAACAATTTCTGTCTTGTATTAGCACAGTGATTCTCCACACTTTTTCCAACACTACTCCTGTGTGCTGTGCACTTTTTTTGGTAACACACCGCCTCTTAATGCTGTGCTTCCCAGTGAGGGGGATGTTGGGGTGTACTTTCTGAGGGGCTGAATGGGTAGGGGACGCATTGCCGTACTTTGACTTGGAACGCCCTCTTCCCTCATTGGGAATCCTTGATCGGCAGTAAGATCAGGGCCCTAAAGATGCCCAGGTGAGCAGTAATTTTAATTTAGAAAAGCTTTTTGGATTTGTTTAAAAAGCCGCCCTGTGTGAATGTAACCTTAAGTTCATATGTAAGTCCCGGGACTGGCCATTCAATCTGGGTCCACTGCCCTCTTTACTAAATGCAGTCTTTCTCTCTCCTGTGGTGCTAGAGGCCTGTTACCACCAGCTACAAGGCAGGAGCTGGCAAGGTGGGCTGGCTCTCTGAACAGAGTGATTTCATGTGCTGAGTTGTGTTGAACAAGGCCTAAAAGGAGTTGGGGTGAAGGGTAGTGAAGTTGATTTGGAATTAGGATTTGCCTGCTCACAGTGTGACTGGGCAAGTCACTGCTTAAATAAACCTTTTTTGGGGCTTCAGTGTCTTAATGAGTAAAGGGGAGGGGTCTGGATCAGAACGGAGTGCTGAAGGGTTGGAGAAGAGTAGAGGATGCATTTGCATTCCCAGTGCCCCATTTGTTTTGTTCCTAGAACTGTAGGTATTCAGGTTTTAGGATTCGTTTAGCAAAATTTGCCCAAGAAGCATAATCATGCCCAGTGCAGTGTAAATATTCACACATTCAGGCACAACGCCATCCCCATCCCCCACGTACACATGTAAAAGATGAATCTGTAGTGAGGAAGCACAGCGCTCATTGCCATGGGTTTTTTTCTGCAGAGCTTGCTGCCAGTCAGCTAGAGACTTCTGAAGTAGTTGTAGTGATAAAATGTCACAGGAACGAGAGAGAAGCCTGGCACCTTTGGGAGACCTGCTGATATGTGACTTCTTCCACTCCTCCCCCTCCCCTTTGAACCTGTTAATAATTGTATGTAATTACGTATCTTTAGTCTTTTTACTATTTATAATTCAAATGCTACTTAAAGCCGATTGTTTGCTTTTGTATGTTGTAAATCCTGGGCTGCCATCTGAAGCACAACTTGATGATTGTGTATTATCATCTTGGGTTAAGTGCTGTCTCATTGCTTTGCAGGCCGCCTGCTGCTTCCCGGGGAGATCATGAAACGAGGTCGCCTTCCCAGCAGCAGTGAGGATTCCGACGACAATGGCAGTAAGTCCTGCTTTGTTGTTCTTGGAGCCTACCAGGGTTTGGGTCAGTGTGAAAACATGATTTTTTAATGTCATGCTTTAAATAGCTGAGTCCCTTCGTGTATCGGGGGGTCAGAGAAGAGGCAAGACCTGTGAAACACATCTGAGTGTGATACTGCAGGTCTGTAACCAGATCTTTCCGGGTAAGGTTGACTGCAGGCAGGCATTCCTCAGGCTTCCTGTTTGTTATCCAAAGATGAATAATCCTGTTTCAAGAGTCACTGATATGTCTGTTTTTCCTAGATATCATTTATGGCACTTCACAGTCACCCTTTATGAAAAGGGAACTTAATTGAAACCAGTTAATTATTAACTAGTCCATCCTGATACAGAGGGAGATTGAAGACTGCCTAGTGTGACGTGAAAATATAAGGTCACAAGCCAGCGCTCTTCAGTTGATTTGAATATGACTATATTTAACGCTACTACTGTCTGCATCCTCGCTCTGGCATCTTCATGTTTTCACAGCACAGATGAAAACCAGAAGTTAGTTGCCTTCCAGGCAGTCAAAATAAATGTCACACAGTGTCTGTGTATTGAGAAGCTAACAGATGACCTGGGGAGGAGCCCCCTTGAGATAACAGGGATATTTTGTACCTAGCACAGTGCCTGAGCTTGTTTTTTATTACAGATCAAATTTGGGAAACCTTGAAAGAATACTGGCTATGCTGAGCAATGGGAAAAGTATCGGGTCTGCTTTCAAGGAACTGTGTCTTTGAGAGCTCCGATGGAAGTCATTGGGACAGTCACAGCCTTTTTTGATGGGCTGTGGAAATGTGTATGTGCAGACAAATTCAGAGGAGAGGGCCAGGGACACCTATAAGGAGTGGAAATTTGGGCAGGGCTGAGGATGAAAGAGTTTCAGGCAAACAGGATTGTTTTCCTGGACACCATGTTTTTGGCACATTAAAAGTGACAAACTAGAAAGCAAGGCTTTGCTACGGATGGCCACACTCACAGCCACCAGAAACATTAAAAACAGAAGAACTCCAATATAGCAGTTTGATTGGAGCTTTGGGTACAGGCGTGGAGCAGTGGGAAGTAGAATTGGTGGTGAGAGGAGGGTGTTGGGGGTACTGTGAAGTAAGCTGTGACTGAGGAGCCGAGGGGTGGAACTTTTTGCAGCTGACAATGGGAGCTGATGTATGGCTCAAGGGAGGAATGAACTGGGTGAGGGCAGGAGAGACACAGGAGAAAGGACTCTGGAAAGGGGCTTTCCTTCTATTTCAGGGAGAGGTGTTAAGGGGCTGTGTCCCACCTGTCAGAGCCTTTAGGAGCGCCTTCTGAACTTCTTAGTTCTTGGTACTTGTCAGTTCACAGTCCTCACTACCGGTTTTCTCTGATATTTACTTGGGCTTTTTACTCCTTGCGGCAAAAAAACAAGCTTGGGTATTTCTTTCCAGCCCTCTGTGGTGCCCATCAAAGTGTCCTCAGGACTTAGACACACTCAATAAATGCTTATTGCTTGCTCCATACACAATTTTGTCCCGCAGCAAGTAAAAAAAAACTTTCTTTTTTAGGTTCAAAATTAATCAGAAGGATCCATTAATTACTTCTGTGTACCAGTAGTGCCCAATAAAAGGCCAAGAGTCTTATTTTCCTATGTTTTTGGTTGAGCAGCAGGTCTGTGCTCACTTTGTTGGCTCCCAGCACTGCAATATTTCCACCTCAGGAGAGCTGGGTTAGGAAGGATTTACCTGGAATGTTCTCACAGAGTCAGAGCCTTCCTCCTTCTGGACTAGAGCTGCCCAGTAGGAGGGGAGTTCTAATCTAGGGTAACTGAGGAACTGAATTTTAAATTTTTATTTAGTTTTAGTTAACTTAAAATTAAAAAAGCCACAGGACTAGTGATTATCATATTGGACAGTATTTCTAGCTCTGGAGTATGTGTTCTGGAGGCTGGAAGTCCAGGATCAAGGTGCCAGAGACCTCTCTCCTTGGTTTGCACTCAGCTGTCTTCTGCCTGAGCCCTCTCAGGCTCTCTCCTCTGAGCATGTGCATCCTTGGTGTCTCTGTGTCTAAATGTCCTCCAAGGATACCAGTTACAGCAGATTAAGGCCATTTTAATTTAGTCATCAATTTAAAAGCTTTATGTCTAAACACCATCCCGTTCTGAGGTACTGGGCTTCAACATATGAAATTTAGGGGGACGTAGTTCAGCCTGTAACAGCCCTAGAAGACCAAATGCTTCATCTAGACACATATTTTCTTTCACCCAGAATTCTAGGAGTAGGAGAGTGACTAAAGTCCCCACTCAAAGTGCATCCTTCTAAAGTCACCTGATTGGTAATGGCCTCTTTTTCTTCCTCCTAATATGCTTACGTCTACCCTGACCTCCCTGAAAAGGGTAGGCTAAGGGACCTAGAGTAAATAGAGGGTGCTGGAGGGTTAGTGGAGGTCGACCACAACACTGGGTTTTGTTTTACCCTAGGCTCCACATGGAACTAGAGTGGTGGTGATAGGGAACGAAGATGAAAGCTGCCTAGCAGAAGGGAAGCAGCCTGGCCTTGTGTCATACAGTTGGTTCAGTGTAAAGCATATGGTGATACTTGATGGCTTTGCTGTCTGTGCAGGCCTGTTTGCTTATTGCGGTGGATGATGGTTGTGGTAAACAAACAGCTCTCATTAAGAACCCTTGGAATGCCAAGCCACACAAACACAAGCCCATGTCGACACTGTGGAACACACTTTGCACCTTCTCTCAGGTCAGGTGCTACAGAGTGTGGGCCTCTGCCACCAGCCTGCCCGTTTGAGTTGGAGCCCACCTCCTGTGGGCCCATGGTGGTATGAGTGGGGTGCTTCTGCCCCTGCAGTCAGTCAGGTTCACAGACTGAGAACTGAGCCTACTCTTGGCCAATTCTGGGTTCTTGGAAGCCCTGTTTATAAGAAGGACTAGGTCTGTGCAGTGGCCACTCCCAGCCTGTCCAGCCTGCATACCTGACACAGGGTTGGCAGCAGCTCCCAGCGTCATGCAGAGCATGTCCAAGTGGAGAAGAGGCAGCTGCAGACATCGGCAGGGGGCCCCATCACCAGCCACAGGGGAATACCAGTGTGGTATTTACAGTTGGGGATGGATGGGCATTTTCTCTGCCAGTGCAAGTCCTCATCCAGCTGCAGTCATAGTTGGTGGAGTCTTTCTCCAGGTGCCCTGGACTGCTGGCTTTGCCTGTTGGATGAAGTAATGTTGGGGTGTTTGCAGGCAGTGTCTGTGGTTGCTGGGCTCCCGGGACTGGTGGAATTAATGCATTGTGCCAGGGTGTGGCTCAGGGAAACAAGCACTTTATTTCCAGCTTTCCAGTCCATGGTCCTCTGTCCTTAGGGGTTTCAGCAAGTGTGGCACTGGGGTCCACCAGCTGTTTCCATCCAGCCTGAGGGGAGAAGAGGGGGACTGGAGGTTGAAGCAGTCATCAGTGGCTATGTAATGAAGCCTTCATACAAACACCAAAGAACAGGGTTCAGAGAGCTCTCGGTGGTGAACACGTGGATATTGGGAGAGAATGGTGTGCTCTGAGGGGGCCTGGAAGCTCCATGCCTTTTCCCCATGCCTTGTCCTTCATTTGGCTGTTGATTCATATCCTTCTAGAGTAAATTGGTGATCTAGGAAGTAACAGCTCTGGGCTTCCTGAGCTGCTCTAACAAATGAATTGAACCTGAGGAGGTGATCATGGGAACTGCTTTTAGTCAGAAGTACAGTCAGCAGCCTGGCCACTAGCCTCTGAAGTGGAGGGTGGTCTTGTGGGACAGAGCCTGTGGAATCTAATTCTGTCTTTGTATCAGAATTGAGTTGGATTCTTGGACACTTTGCTGGCATCTGACGGTGCTTGTTGGTGTGGGGAAGCTTCCATGAGCACACACTGGGACTGGGAACCATTTTCACCCAACTAGCGTTCTAAATTTTAGGGCTGTGTAGACCTCCTTGTGGGAAGACCTGGGATGTGGCTGGGGGTCGGAGGCAGGCACCTCCTGGGAGCCTCCCTGGTCCCCTGTTTCCACACGTATGCTGACCCTGAGACACTTCTGTCTTCTCCAGTGATCCAGCCAGCCAAGTGCTGCTCCATCACTTGTGATGAAGGCACAGAAGAGTAAAATCCAAACCTACTAATTTTGTGCTTGGTAGTAATGCAGGTCAGTGGGTACAGACATGAAGTCATGTCATGACTTTCGTTTTTCTGGGCTATCTTACAGATAAAGAATGAAGAGAGGTCAAAATTTTTAGTAGATGAAACATACTTTCTTCTTTGGGCCCTTAATATCTCATGTATTTAATAGATTCTCTTATAGTTTTTGATAACTTGCTGTCTCTCTTTTTTTTTTAATGTTTGGCTGGGCTTGGATCCCTCCATGGCAAGTATTTGGAGGTTTGGAAGTTTTTCTTTTGCATAAAAGTTAACTCTGCTTCCATTTCTATTCCTGTTTGACTATGCCTTTAATTTTCTTCTTTTCTTCCATCAGTTGCATCTTGTGACACCAAGGAATTGTGTAGGAATTCTTGAAATGTGGGAATTTTGGCTCAAGTACTGTAGAATGTGTGCTGTACCTATCTCCTCAAGGCATACGGAGATGGCTTTATGCCTTTTCAAACTTGATTTGTATCTTGTCCTTGGCACTGATGGCCAGAGCATAATCTTTTTTTTTGGCTTTTGTCATTTTAGGGCCATACCTGCGGCATATGGAGGTTTCCAGGCTAGGGTTCTAATCGGAGCCACAGCCGCCAGCCTACGCCACAGCCACAGCAACGTGGGATCTGAGCCGCATCTGCAACCTACACCACAGCTCACAGCAACACCGGATCTTTAACCCACTGAGCGAGGCCAGGAATCGAACCTGCAACCTCATGGTTCCTAGTTGGATTCGTTTCTGCTGCGCCACGAAGGGAACTCCCCAGAGCATAATCTTGGGTTCGGTAGCAACTGGCAAAGCATGATCTGGTACATGGACTTGGGTTTAACAGAGGAGCTGGGTGACTATGAAACATTTATGTCAGTTGATTGAAGGCCCAAGTATGTTGAAATATTCCTGGGCTAGTTCTCTGAATGTACCCATTAATCTTTGTTTTTTGGAAGGTGGAAGGGAGTTGGACCATGGAGCTGACCCATGCTGGGATGGAAAGACTGGGCTGTGGGAGGTGTGGAGTCAGCCCTTGATAGAAATGACAGTGGTGTGAGAGACTTGTCTTCTATCATGCAGTTAAAGCAAATAGCCAGGAACTACATTAAATTTGCTTTCTTTCAGACAGGACTTTCCACAGCACACTTGTACTTGCACAGGTCTGGCCTTGCCTTGCAGTAACTCTTCAGTCTGCACTGTTGTAACACTGATTGGCCTGCTGGACTCCACACTTGTGGGTCCTAAGCATCTTACTTTACTAGCTGGTTTAACACACCTAAAGACATGAGTAGTAGCATCTAGCAGCAGAGAGATTGGCCCTTTGGTCAGTGCTGAGGTTCTTTCATAGTTTGCATTTTTGGTGGTGTTAGCACCCATCTAGGCTGCTTTTCATTCTAATTTCTAAACGTTTCATGCGCTCCACAACCTGGGAGGCTTAACACACATGAAGTACCAAGTGTCGAGGTGTGTGCAGTTTGTATTAGATTTACTCTTGAGGCTTTTTCTTATTTTAGATCTAAGGCAAGGCAGAATGATTATTTTTAATATTTCAAAGGAGAGTGTTTGAGATAAATGCGTAATAGGACCAGAAAGCAGGGTTCAGAATGCAGTGCAAGCATAGTATCCATGTTCAAAATGCTGAGTGCAACCTGTGAGCCTTGTAGAACTTCTATTATTACACATAATAATAAATGCCCACCTTTCTGTTTTAATGGAACTTAAGGATAGTAAAACAAAGCAAGACTTTAAGTTTTTTGGAGGGGGGGGGGTCTTTTTTTTTTTTTTTTTTTTTTTTTTTTTGTCTATTTAGGCTGACACCTGTGGCATATCAAGGTTCCCAGATAGGAGTCGAACTGGAGCTGTAGCTGCTGGCCTACGCCACAGCCAGGCGGGATCCGAGCCTCGTTTGTGACCCCAGCTCATGGCAACGCCGGATCCTTAGTCCACTGAGTAAGGCCAGGGATTGAATCTGAGTGAGTCCTCATGGATGCTAGTTGGGTTTATTAACCACTGAGCCATGACGGCAACTCCGACTTTCTAAAGTTAATTCTTCTTACTGTTTAATAGAGATTTATTGCTGATACTCAAGCAACGTACGTGTCAAGTCACGGTTTTTCACTTAGAGTGGACTTAATTTTGGGTAATAATATCTTGTGTGTGGGCAGTAAAATAAGTTCAGATATCATTGCCAAATTTTTAGAGTTCCTAACTACTCTCCTGAAAGCAGCAGAAAAGAAAACAAAATTTTGCTTGCCATGCTCTTAATTTAGCTTATTAGGTATTAGCACTTTGAAAACAAAAACAAAATGCAGCACCAATCCAGCATAATTTTAGCACATGGCTTTTTTTTAAGGTCGCACCCATGACATATGGAGATTCCCAGGCTAGGGGTGTAATAGAAACTGTAGCTGCCGCCCTATGCCAGAGCCACAGCAACTCTAGATCTCAGCTGCGTCTGCAAACTACATCACAGTTCACGGCAACGCTGGATCCTTAACCCACTGAGCGAGGACAGGGATCAAACCCCCAACCTCATGGTTCCTAGTCGGATTCGTTTCCACTGCACCACAATGGGAACTCCAGCACATGGCTTTTAATAACTAACAAGTGGCTGGTGTTTAACTATAGGATATATATCACTATCTCCTAGTCCTTTAGGTGTTTCAAATATTCTGATTTCTAATTTATTTTTTTAAAAGTTTTATTGAAACTTTGTAGTTAGTTTACAAGGCTGTGTAATTTCTGCTGTACAGCAAGAGACTGGTCATACACGTCCATTCTCTCTCAGATTCTTTTCCACATAAAGTATCACAGAATACTGAGTTGGGTTTTCTGTGCTGTACAGCAGGTTGTGGTTGGCCAGTCATGCATACACCTCAGTGTGCATATTGCCAGTCTCAAACCCACAGTCCATCCTTCCCACCCCTTCTCCCCGACCTGTCCCCTTTGGTAACCATCAGTTTTTCAAAGTCTGTGGGTCTATTTCTGTTTTGTAAATAAGTTCATTTATATCTTTCTTTTTAAGATTCCATATAAAGGTGATATCATATGATGTTTGTCTTTCACTGTCTAACTTCACTTAGTATGATAGTTTCTGGGTCCATCCATGTTGCTGCAAATGACATTGTTTCATTCTTTTTTATGGCTGAGTAATATCTCGTTGTATATATGTACCACATCTTCTTTATCCATTCCTCTGTTGATGGACATTTAGGTTGCTTCCATGTCTTGTCCATTGTAAATAGTGCTGCAGTGAACATTGCGGTGCATGTATCTTTTCTTTCCTTTTTTTTTTTTTAATAATTTTTATTATAGTAGATTTACAATGTTCTGTTCTGTCAATTTCTGCTGTATAGCGAAGTGACCCAGTTATACATACATTCTTTTTCTCACATTATTCTCCATCATGTTCCATCACAAGTGATTTGATATAGTTCCCTGTGCTATACAGCAGAATCTTTTTTTTTTTTTTTGGTCTTTTTGCCTTATCTAGGGCCGCACCCGCGGCATATGGAGGTTCCCAGGCTAGGGGTCTAACAGGAGCTGTAGCTGCCGGCCTTCGCCACAACCACAGCAACACGGGATCCGAGCCGTGTCTGCAACCTTCACCACAGCTCACGGCAACGCCGGATCCTTAACCCACTGAGCAAGGCCAGGAATCAAACCTGCAACCTCATGGTTCTTAGTCGGATTCGTTAACCACTGAGCCACGAAGGGAACTCCTATACAGCAGAATCTCCTTGCTTACTCCAAATGTAATAATTTGTATCTGCTAACCCCAAACTCCCAGTGCATCCCATTCCCTCCAACCCCCCACTTGGCAACCACAAGTCGGTTCTCCTAGCCCATGAGTTTGTTTCTTTTCTGTAGATAGGTTCATTTGTGCCATATTTTAGATTCCATATATAAGCGGTATCATATGGTATCTGCCTTTCTCTTTCTTTCTTTCTTTTTTTTTTTTTTTGCTTTTTAGGACCAAACCTGTGGCATATGGAAGTTCTCAGATTAGGGGTTGAATCGGAGCTGCAGCTGACGGCCACAGCCACAGCCACAGCCACAGCAATGTGGGATCTGAGCTGTGTCTGTGACCTACACCACTATACCTTAGCTCATGGCAATGCTGGATCCTTAACCCACTGAGCAAGGCCAGGGATTGAACCTGTGTCCTCATGGATACTAGTTGGATTCGTTACTGCTGAGCCATGACAGGAACTTATGTCTTTCTCCTTCTGACTTCACTTAGTATGAGAATCTTTGGTTCCGTCCATGATGCTGCAATTGGCATTATTTCATTCTTTTATATGGCTGAGTAATATTCCATGTTTATATATTAGCACATCTTTTTTTTTTTTTTTTTTAAAGGGCTGCGACATGTGGAAGTTCCCAGGCTAGGGGTTGAATCAGAGCTACAGCTGCCTACCTACACCACAGCCACAGCAACGCCATATCTGAGCCGTGTCTGTAACCTGTACCACAGCACATGGCAATGCCAGATCCTTAACTCCCTGAATGAGGCCAGGGATTGAACCCGCATGCTCGTGGTCATAGTCGAATTCGTTAACCACTGAGCCACGAAGGGAACCCTATATGTACCTCATCTTCATCCATTCCTCTGTTGATGGACATTTAGGTTGTTTCCGTGTTTTGGGTATTGTAAGCAGTGCTGCAGTGAACGTTGGAGTACATGTGTTGTCTTTTCAAATATGGCTTTCTCTGGATAGATGCCCAGGAGTGGGATTGTTGGATCAAATGGTAGTTCTATTTTTAGTTTTTTGAGGAGCCTCCATACTGTTTTCCAAAGTGGTTCTATCAATGTACATTCCCACCAACAGCGTAAGAGGGTACCCTTTTCTCAGCACCCTCTCCAGCATTTATTATTTGTAGACTTTTTGATGATGGTCATTCTGGCTAGTCTAGGGTGGTATCTCATAATAGTTTTGATTTGCATTTCTCTAATAGTTAATGATGTTGAACATGTTTTCATGTGTTTTTTGGCCATTCATATGTCTTCTTCTTTCTTTTTTTTTTTTTTTTATCCAAAACACTTTCAGAAAAAGTTCTGTAAGGAGTTCCTGTCATCACACAGTGGGTTAAGAATATGACTCTAGTGGCTCAGGTCCTGGTGGGCAGGTGCAGATTCGATCCCCAGCATGGTGTATTAGATTAAAGCCTCCAGTGTCGCTTCAGCTGTGGCGTGGATTTCAGCTGTAGCTCGGATTCAGTCCCTGGCCTGGGAACTTTCATATGCTGAGGGTGTGGCCATAAAATTAAAAAAAAGGAAAAGTTCTATTACATAACTTTAAAATTAAAAATGGGTGCAAATTATTTTTGCTTGGGTCATATTCTGGGATGTAGCCAAATAGAACATGACTGAGAGAGAACTGGTGTCGGAATGTCAAGACATTGCTTTGAGTCTCCTGGGGCCTCATGGTGGATGGTTTTGTGGATGGAGGTGCATTCCAGTCAGGCAGCAGTGGCCCCACCATGCTGTCTTTAAAGGCATTAGTGCTTTATTTTCCATGACCTCATTTTCCTTGAGCTCAAAAGCATATCTTCTAGTAGGTAAAATGGGAGTACGTGTTTGGTACCGGCCACCTTCAGTTCTTGAGTTATAGTCCTGAACAATAATACTGTATTTTTGTCCACTTAAAAACCCTTTTTTTTTTTTTAAATTGAGAATCTGGGAAGTTCATGTTGTGGCACAGTGGAGACCAATCCAACTAGTATCCATGAGGATGCAGGTTCGAGCCCTGGCCTTGCTCAGTGGGCTAAGGATCTGGCATTGCCATGAGCTGTGGTATAGTGGTGTAGGTCACAGACACAGCTCAGATCCCATGTGGCTGTGCCTGTGACTGTGGTGTAGGTCAGCAGCTGAAGCTCCGACTCAACCCTTAGTATGTGGAACTTCCATATGCCACACAGGTGTGGCCCTAAAAAAAGGCAAAAAAATAAAAAAAAATTGAGAGTCTACTCTGTGCCCAGCACCAACTTAGGTATACTGGATGTTGTAAATAATTATTACATTATTACAGTTTTAAGTAAATTAGAAGGAGGAAGTTGCCAGCAACAAGTACGTGCTGGTGCTGGTGCTGGTGGGAGAATCCTGTTTCTCACTGTTCAGCAGCAAAGTCTTATAAAAAGCCACCTGTGTAAAGTAAAATGAAGCTTTTCCTTTTCCTTCACTGTCAAGTGGGTGATAGAAAATCATCAGTTACTTTTGGCACACATTTAAAGTGTATACTTTGATACATGTTGACAAGTTTACATCCATGGAATTATGAAACACAAGAGAATCCTTCCCTCCCTGCTTTCCCCAGTCAGCCTCTGATGCACTTTCTGTCACTGTAGGTTCGTTTATGTTTTACAGAGTTTCTTTTTTTCCTTTTGCCTTTCCTAGGGCCGCACTCGCGACATACAGAGGTTCCCAGGCTAGGGGTCGAATTGGAGCTGTAGCTGCAGGCCTATGCCACAGTCACAGCAACGCGGGATCCGAGCTGCGTCTGCAACCTACACCACAGCTCATGGCAATGCCGGATCTTTAACCCACTGAGCAAGGCCAGGGATCGAACCTACAATCACATGGTTCCTAGTCTGATTCATTAACCACTGAGTTAGTTAGTTAGTTAGTTAGTGACACTGAGCCACAACGGGAACTCCTGGTCTTTTGTCTTTTTAGGGCCGCACTCACAGCATATGGAGGTTCCCAGGCTAGCGGTTGAATTGGAGCTGTAACTGCCGGCCTACATCACAGCCATAGCCACGCCAGATCTGAGCCTTATCTGCGACCTACACCACAGCTCACAGCAACGCTGGATCCTTACCCACTGAGCAAGGCTGGGGATCGAACCTGCATCCTCATAGATACTAGTCAGATTGGTTTCTGCTGAGCCACGACAGGAATGCCCCAAAGTTTTATATAAATAGATTAGTGCAATATGTATTCTTCTCATCTGGCTTCTTTAACTCCACATAATTATTCTCACGTTCATCCATGTTGATTGTAGCAGCCACTTGCTCTTTTTACTGCTGGGTAAGTATTCGATTGTATGGATATACTACTGTTGGTTTATTCGTTCAGTCTGCTGGTGGGTACTTGGGTGGCTTCTGGTTTTTGACTTGTATAAAAAGCTAAGAACATTCCTTATGTCAGTGATAATTTCACCTTGGCTTTTCCCCTAGTCTTTACCTTTCTGCAAATTGAGTTTACCAAGATTAACTTTTCTCTTCCTCCTTTTGCATCAGGCAAATTAAAAGGAAGAGGAACAGACTATTTCTGGGTGGACCCGAGTTTCTCTTGAGTAATGCTATCAGATACCAAATTTGTAGCATGTTTGAATATCTGTTTTTAAAAGAAGGCAACGTTTTTCAAGAATATGAGAGCAGTCCTAGAAGAAATTTCTAAGTGATTACTATTACTTGGCTTGTGTTCTATGCCAGCAAAACTGCAAGCTTCCTGGGAACCTTGGAAACTAGCCTGGGGGGATCCTGACAGATACCTAAGAAGAGGCAAGAGGGTGTAACAAAGGCTAAGAATGAACAAATTTGAAAGCATTTGACGGTAGCGCTCGCCTCCTCCCAACCCCATACTAGGTTTTGAAGTATAGCAATGGAATAATTTAAAAAGTGTTTCTGGTTTGTTCCTCATATTTATAACCCATTGAATAGTAAATCATGTAAAGGGCCCTCCCTTCCTGCCCAGCATCGCTTTCCCCTCCCTGAGCCTGTGGCTGGCTGGAAGTTGGCCTGCAGGGCGAGAGTGGAAGAGGCTTATCTAGAGACAGGAGCTGCCCAGCTGCCTTCCTCTCCAGGTTCCTGACCTGGCTTCTGTCTTCCTTTTTCCAATGATGACCAGATTTAGAACTTCCTGTGTGTCAGGCTCATACCAGTGTGCCCAGAATATTGGTTTTTTCAATGTGTGAGTGAAATTTTCTTTTTCTTCACATAAGAAAATAAACGGATATACTTAGGATTATTTTTTAAAGAATTTCTAGGGAGTTCCCATTGTGGCTCAGCAGGTTAAGAATCCGACTAGTATCCACGAGGATGTAGGTTTGATCCCTGGCCTCGCTCAGTGGGTTAAAGATCCAGTGTTGCTGCAAGCTGTGGCATAGGTCGCAGGGTCGGCTTGGATCTGGCTTTGCTTTGGCTGTGGCGTAGGCCTGCACCTGCAGCCCCAATTGAAACCCTAGTCCGGGAATTTCCATATACTCCAGATGTGGCCCTAAAAAAAAACACAGTAGGGCCACTGGTAGGAAATTAATTTTGCTGGCACAGTAAACAGACCTCAGAACTGGTCATCAAGGGTAATGCCAACCCCTTCCCTGTCAGGGGAGCTTGGAAATCCCCTTAGTCTCCATCATTGCAAATCTGATGATAGGCTTACATGCAGAATCTATTTGTTAATGTCCCAGAGGTCTTAGAGGTGCTTTGATTCTGTCTCTTGTCTCTGGTATCTATAGAGATAAGAGTTTCCTGTTGGAGTAACAAGTGATTTTACTGGTAGTATGGCAGTTCTCTCAGGCTTTAGCTCTTATTTTGGGAGGTTTTGTTAATTTCTGGGAAATGGTACAGTTGGTTCCATTAGGAGATTAGATACACCACAGGTAGTGTGAAGACTGATTTGGGTGTTTGGCAGCAGTACAGCACCCACAGACAGGAGGCAGTGGCAGAGCAGAGGTGGAGGAGAGAGCCTCGAATTCTGAGGCACTTGAATCGATGTGACTTGGCCCCTGATTGGATGTGTCCCGAGTCTGGGAGTCTCGGATAACTCTTATATTGCTGACTTCAAGTAGAAATGGTGGTGATATTTGTCGTAATAGGAATAGAAGAATAGGCTTGGATGAAATGTAGAGCCCATTTACTTTAGTGCAGAATTGACTGCTCTCAGGAACACCCTGGGCTTTACTGATGTCTGATCTGAAGTTGAACATGGACCTACTGCTTGTGAGGGAGATTAGTGTGGGAATGTAGGTCTGACAGTCTCCTGGGCTTGCTGGCTAAGACTGGGCGTGGATGAGTGCTTCCTGAGGAGGGCACCTGGAACAGGAGGTGAGAGAGTTCACACACTGAAGACAGGGACCCACAGAGTAGGGAGGAGAATTTAATTGCCGCTGTGGCTGTGGGAGCATCTCAAGCAGGATGGAGCCAGTGCTGCCGAGGGGTCTTAGGCCCGAGAGGTGCTCAGGCTTGGTGGCAGTTAGTTAAGAGACATAGGTTGCCTGGGAGGGCTTCCAGTTTCTGTGGCTTGGTAGGGGAGAGAGGCCACGTGACAGGGGATAAGAGCATCTTGTCATCAGAGCTCAGAAAAGAGCTGACAGGCATTTTCTGGAAAGGGGAGTAGGCGATTTTAAAGGTGATGTGGCCGTAGCATGCAGTCTTCAGTGGGTTTGAGCTTCCCTCTTCTAGGGATCCCTGTTGTAGGGAAGGCTGAGTTCTTTCATGGAGTCAAAATTTTCTTATGTTTTAGGGGATGGCTTTAGGATTTAGCACGATTTTAGCATTTAGAAAGTTACTGAAAATTCGCAAACAAGTTTCTAAATTTATATTTACCGACGTGAAACTTCGAACCATTTAGGAAGTGCAGAGTTACGGATGAAGGCTCCACCTGCATGGTGTGTTTTGTTTGTTTGTTTGTTTTTTGCTTTTTTAGGGCCATACCTGCAGCATATGAAAGTTCCTAGGGTAGGTGTTGAATTGGAGCTGCAGCCTTGGTCTGTGCCACAGCCACAGCAATGCCAGATCCAAGCCGAGTCTGTGACCTACACCACGGCTCACGGCAGTGCCAGATCCTTAACCTGCTGAGCAAGGCCAGGGATCAGACCCACATCTTCATAGATACTAGCTGGGTTCTTAACCCACCGAGCCACAGCGGGAACTCCCCGCATGGTGTTCTTGAAAGGCCTCTCCCTCCTGAGCTGTGCCTGCAGTGTGCACTGTGCATACACAGCAGCCTTGTGTGCCTGCTGTGGGCTGTGCATGTTTAAATGGGAAATGGCACTGGAGAAGCTCTGGGGGAGAGAGGAGAGTTCTGGCAGAGCATCAGGCCGTCTTCTGGGGTAGCACCAATGGGAGCCAGGATGACTTTGGTTGAAAGGAAAGAAAGACCCCTATAAACACTCAGTGATTTGTGTACTTTATTTTTTTTTTCCTGCCATTTTATGGCTGTATCCGAGGCATATTGAGGTTCCCAGGCTAGGGGTCGAATTGGAGCTACAGCTGCCATCCTACACCATAGCCACGGCAATGCCAGATCCTTAACCCTGAGTGAGGCCAGAGATCGAAACTGTGTCCTTGTGAGTGCTAGTCAGATTCATTTCTGCTGAGCCACGATGGACGCTCTGATTTGTGTACTTTTAATTGTTCCTGCTTGGATGTTTGTTTCCTTAGGCCTGTCAACTACTTGGTCACAGAATTCCCGATCTCAGCACAGGAGAAGTTCGTGCTCCAGACATGAAGATCGAAAGCCTTCAGAGGTATTTCCTGAATGCTGGTGTGACTGCCTGTAGTACATGAGTGCATGAGTGCATGGGGTTGACACACAGACCTGGTGGATTGATACTGAAGTCTGTGCATTCTTGGGTAAGTTACTTAACCTCTCTGTGCTTTAGTTTTGAAATCTGTAAGATGGCAATAACATAGGTGTTTACCTCATGGAATTCTTGTGAGGATTAAGTGTTAATACACACAGAGTAGGTAAATCATGCTCAGTCGTTAGCTATTGTTATTAATTATACATATATTTTCTTTTTCCCTTCCACCTTCTGGCTGCCAGTAACTTTGCCTCTGGCCAGGAGATCAGTGTGTTTCACTGCCAGCCTCAAGGTAGTTTTAGCCATGAATTTGTGGCTTATTTGGCAAAATCCAGTGGGAGTTTTGTTTAGCGGGTTATGCTTAAAGCTTTTACTCCTTCTTTTAAAATTTGTTTCTCAATCTTACATTTCCCTGTTCTCTCACATTTGTTATTATCTATCTACTTGTCTGTCTTCTATCTAAAATTGTTTTTGAGTGAATTTCTTTGTCGGCTTTTTTTGGTTAGGGACTCCTACCAGCCCAGAGACCTGTTGCTCTGAAAATCTTGGGCTGGGCTCTGAGGGTCTAAATGATTAACGAAAATGGCATTTTCATTTGTCATGGTGTTTAGGGGAGTAGGTTATGGGAAAGAGAGCTCTTGGTTCAGCCCCTTGGTTTTGTGCTGCCTCTTAGCAGGATGACTTCAAAGCTAGCCTCACCCTGTAGCAGCTGAGCAACTCCTTTTTCTCCAGCTGTAATGGGGAAACTGGGGGCTCTGTTGAGGGGTATAGGATTATTTAGCAGTGAATAACCTCCTTCACGAAGCAGTAGTATGTAAACTTTAGAATTGTGGAAAACTATCCCAGGGGACACTTCAGCGTCAGATCAGATGTTCATGAGAACATCGCCTGGATTTATTCCTGGCCTTTGTCCTTTCAAACCTGTGGTGCTGCTTTCCTTTTCTCCGGTATCTGAGTGCCTCTCCTGCTCTTTTTTATCTCTTTGATATCTTGTGTTCTCTACGCAGTCCTCTCAATACCTGTCCCACTATGCTCCTTTTATTTATTTCAGGGCATGAACACAGGGGACTCTAATAGGAAGGTGGTACCCTTGGCGCGGCTAGAACCCCTTCCACTGGGCAGCGTGGACGGCCTGTGTTTTGTCGCACTTTTTCCCTAAAATTTCTCTTGAGTTGAAATTACTCTGTGCTTAAGAGTGCTGGGAACTGAGCTCACATCCATTGGAGGGCCTCCATTTCAGTCCCTGACCATCCTCATCTGAGTCTTGAGTGCAGCAGCAGTGGGCTTCCTTTTCTCATCTTACTGCGTCAGTTTTTTTTCCTTCTTCTTTGGCCAAACTCCCTTATTTTTTACTTATCTGACTTAGTTGGAAGGTGTTTTTAACTGATTTGCATCTCAGGTGGTAGACCTGTGACTTTGTCGGAAGGGACTTTGTGGGTGGGGAGGGCATGGCTGACAAAGTTAATGAACACCAGGGCACGGACACCTGCTTCAAGGCTCAGTGCTGAAAGGGGACCAGATCTTACTTGTGCTTCTTTGGAAGGTGCACAGCCAGATTCTTGCTTGTTACTGGGACTTAAGAAACGAGGAGTGGCATACTGGGGAAAAGTCCAGGTCCAAAATGGCAGGCTGGAGAAATGGCCCTTTTATTCAGGCACTGCCTCAGACTTTATTATGGTGAAGTTTATTAAAGTGATCACCAGCCTGAAAAGCCACCAGGAAAAACAAATATGGACCTGTTAGCAGGCATATAATGTGAACTGTGCTTAGCAGCACAAGAAAGAACTCCCTGTCCCAAGAAGAGAGAGTTCAGCATTGTGACTTGTGTAAACAGAGGGTAGCTTACAGATGCAGGCACACTTCCTGCCAAATACAACTTTGGGCCAGAGCTAATGCCAGGGTCAGAGCTTCCTCATGTAGCCCAGAGACAGGAGTGGACTGAGGGCGAGGCCCTGGCAGGGGGCAGTGCTGTGCTCCTGCACCTCCCACCCTGTCAGGAGGAGCAGGCATGCCGGGCCTCCTCTCTGGTGGTCCCCTCTTGGCCTGTGGTGAGACACGGAGATGCCCTCTAGGCTGAGGGGTACCGAGAAGAGGATAGTAGCTTGGTTTCTTTCTTCCACTCCTTCCCCCTTCCCTTCTCTCCTTCCCCTACAAAATTCCACTTCCTTGCAGAAGTTATGTCAGGTGAAGGTGTGCAAACACATTCTTTAAAAGCCCATTTTCTGCCTGGACTCCATTGGTCTGTCATTGCGACTATCCCAGATTTTTCCGGCCTGTACCCCTGCCTGCACTAGCTGATCAGGCCCCCTGCCCCGGACACCTTGCGGTAAGCCCTGTGCCTGGGCAGGCAGGGGCTGGGCGGAGGCAGTCTGAGTCTAGAAGAGAAAGCCCTGGTGGCTCTGGGTTTTGGCTTGGAGTTGTTACATGGTTAGGGGAGTTTTATTTCTTAAACATTTACCAAAAGGGCACCCTTGAGTGAAATATCTCCCTCCAGGGATTTTTAGGCACATGTTTTTAGCAGGCTGCTTAGTGAACTGGGAGTTCTTAGAAGTTTTTCCAGGGAGGGCAGCAAGGTTCTTTAGTTGCTATAGCTGGCTCAGACACTGTCGTCTCTCAGGGCTGCTGAGGGAGCAAGGACAGTATTAGCTGCTGCCACCCGCAAGCCTGAGGGAGGCCAGGGCGTGGCAGGCCTAGGGGTTTCCTGTAATAGGTCAGACTGGTTCTCTGTTGAAACAGTGACCTTGTTATATGGGCAGCTCCATGGTTACCCTGCAGCTGCCAGCACTCTGAATAAGAATGCAAATATCCAATGTCAGTGACCCTCTCTCTCCCTTTCCAGGTGTTTAGGACAGACCTGATCACAGCCATGAAGTTGCATGACTCCTACCAGCTGAACCCGGATGAGTACTATGTGCTGGCAGATCCCTGGAGACAGGAGTGGGAGAAAGGGGTCCAGGTGCCAGTGAGCCCTGGGACCATCCCTCAGCCCGTGGCCAGGTAGACACACCTCAGGAGAGGGCTGCTGCCTCTCCCCCAACAGTTGCCTTTCTGCCCTGACAGCCAGGTGCCTGAGAGGAGCAGGGTTTGGCTAGCAGTGAGGCCTCTGGAAGAAAGAGAGGTGCAGTAGAAACACACCTCAGGTCCACAGGTAGTGATTTTGAGGGTCACGGACCCCCAAACACATTGCAGCCATCTTGGGAAGGTGCTGCTCTCTTAAGATAGAGGAAGGTAAATTTTATGACTTCTGGGAAGTGACTGGCTGGGGGAGGAGCACTTGGATGTTGGCACAGCTGCCTCTCCTTTTCCTCTGGAGAGCATGTGGCTCTCCTGGAGAGAGGTGTCTGGCGGGTCAGGTCCTGCCACTGTCTGTTCCACCTTTAGGGGAGCACAGGTGGAGCAGGCCTTCCAGGTTAGGGTCCTGTGGATGGGGAGCTTGGAAGAGGAGTGTGTTGAGTTCTCCTTGGATGGACTTTGCCCGGTTGTCCTGGGGGGCTTTCTCTGGATTTACTTCTAAACCACTTTCCCCCTTCAGGGTCTTGAGGGTCATGTCTTTGATGATCCACCTCAGCTTGAAGTCGGGCTGGTTTGCTCATCTCCTCACCGGGCCAGCTCTGCTGGCCTGGAGGCTCCTCCTAGGGAGAGGATTGAGTGCCCTCTGTTCAGCTAGCAGCTGGCTTCTCCACTGTGTCATCAGCTGCCTGTTTTGCGAAATGACCTCTTTGACCATTGCCGAGTGTGAACTGAATTTACTCCTTGGCTCTGACCCACACTGTGTCCCCTAGGCACTTCAGATGATTGAATCTGGTGATTGTGTTTGGGATCTCTGTGACAAATGTCCACATAAGTATGCAGGCTCACGTGGCCACTCCCATGGAGTAGATGGAGCGTTTCACTGGACTCTGCAGCATAAACACTTCTGTTTGCCTTTGAGTCCACACCTGGGGCACAGCACCACCTGTTCACCACTGGCCATCCCAATCCCAGGGTTTCGAGCCCAGTGCAAGAGAAGTAGTTAACGCAGCTTATGGAAGTTTTTAGCTGAAACCTTGCTCCTAGTTGAGTAGGAGGAATAGCACCCTTAAGTTTACCTGTTTCAGTGTCATGCAGATAAGATCACTGCGGTTATTATAACGGTGACGGAAATACTTTGACAGCCTTTGGACAGCTGGGTGTTAATGCAGACTGCTGACACCCTGAGTCGTGGGGGGGATCGCGTGGATGTGGGGCCCCCGAGGCTGCCTCTGCTGTCAGGAAGAGGCCCCTCGTTCCCAGTCAGCAGTGATTTCATCTTCTCATGTGCCATCTTCCTTTTGAGTGGGGCACAGTGGGCAGCACTCTAAGGTGTTCACAGGCTGGGGGTGAGGGCAGAGCATAAGGAGCAGAGGCAAACCTGTGTTCCTGTCTGGAATCCGCAGTGTTTGTTGAGAGTGTCTCCCGCTTGCTTGGACTCTGATTCTCAGATTGCTTAGTAAGGGGCAGAACTGAGTTTTAGAACCAGAGGTAATGAGTTTCTCTCCTTGGTTCCCTAACACTGTGCCATGTGTGCCCTGCCTGTATGGCTACTCTCGCCTCACCCATGTCCCTGAGAATCCAGTGCTTGGTGACCTGCGGCAGGGGCAGGCAGGGCTGGTTAATGGAAAGTAAATTAATCATTAACCCTTGCTACCTAGGGGGTCACTACTTTGGTGACCCTGCAGCTGCTGTCATAGTTGATGGCAGGCACTGCGGTGTCCTGGGAAGCCACGTGGGAGAAACTGGTTTTGTTTTTGTTTTTATTATGGCTGCACCTGTGGCACATGGAAGTTCCCAGGCTAGGGTTTGAGTTGGAGGTGCAGCGGTCTGCCTACACCTCAGCCACAGCAGCGCCGGATCTCAGCTGCATCTGTGACCTACAGCACAGCTCATGGCAACGCCAGATCCTTAACCCACTGAGCGAGGCCAGGGATCAAACCCGCATCCTCATGGATTCTAGTTGGGTTCTTAACCTGCTGAGACACAACAGGAGCTCTGAGAAGCTGGTTTTGAAGACTTTTACAGTGCTTTTAGTTGTATCTGCATCTTAGGGGGGCTTTAATGACTTGTGCTTCATTTTAATATTTGTGTTGCTAGGGTTTTTAGTCTCTCTATTTTTTTTCTTTTTAGGCCGCACTCGCAGCATATAAAAGTTCCCAGGCTAGGGGTTGAATCAGAGCTACAGCTGCCGGCCTACACCACAGCTCACGGCAACGCTGGATCCTTAACGCACTGGGAGAGGCCAGGGATCAAACCGTAGTCCTCATGGATGGATGCTAGTCGGGTTCATTAACCAATGAGCCACGAAGGGAACAATGGGTTTTAAGTCTCTTAACCTGGCAGTGACCTGGGGTTTGGGGATTGGAGGTAGAAGCTAACCTGGGGCCTTCTGACAGTCTTTCTTATGGCAGGAAGGAAGCCTAGGTGCCTTGTCTTCTTTACTAGGGTTGTGTCTGAAGAGAAGTCCCTCATGTTCATCAGGCCCAAGAAATACATTGTCTCATCGGGCTCCGAGGCTCCAGAGCTGGGCTACGTTGATATCCGGACGCTGGCTGACAGCGTGTGTCGTTACGACCTCAACGATATGGACGCTGCGTGGCTGGAACTGACCAATGAGGAATTCAAGGAGATGGGTGAGAGACCGCAGGCTCTGTTGCTTTGTTAACAAGTGATGAGTGGAGATGTTAGGCCTGCAGATTGGAGTAGAAGCTCCTCACTGCCCGAGGACACCCGCTCCACCACAGCCTCAGCTGGTCTCGGAATCTTGGGCTCTTTAATGGAGAAGCACTTGTCTGGCTGTGGCAAGTGTGCTGACATGGACCGGAGCCTGTGTGTGGCTCATAGGCCAGGATGGTGGGGTTGAGGAGGGATGTTTTCCACAGGCACAGAAGTGGGACTCCCAGTTCCTGCCCTGATTTGTACACCCCTGCCCTCAACAGACACACAACTTGCCTCAAGGGAACTGAGGCCCAGAGAAATGAAGTGCTTCCCCAAGATCACAGAAAGGTCCAGGCCCCAGTGTCCATCTCCTCCAGCAGTGCTATTTAGGTCCCTTCTATTGCTGTGCGTTTACTGCTGTTTCTCACAGTAAACTCCACTCCAGCCAAGCTCACCATTTTCCAAACACATCCCTTGTGTTTTCACCTCAGTGGTTCTCCTTAGGTCCTTTTCCAAATCCGAGTGCTTTCTCCTCTTGCCCACTCATCTGTCTTGGCTTCCTTTTGGTGAAGCCTCACCTCAGCTGGGTGCCCTGCCCGTCTCCATCTCTTTTCCGTGAGCCGTTCGTTTTTGTGTGTGTACAGCTGGGGGTTTCTGCATTTCCCAGTGTCGAGACCAGAATAACCCTTGGTGTGTGATCCTGGCTCGCACACCACTCCTGATTGCTGGGGGTTGCCTGATGTGTGGTGACGCAAGTCTGTGAGGTCTGTGGGAGACTGTGAGGATTAATTAGCATTGGGCTGTAGGTCAGGGTTGGGAAGTGGTGGCACAGGCTATTTGTTTGAAGTCTAGCACGTGGTAGATATTTACAAAATGTTTCTTGGTCCATTTCAAAGCTCTGAAGGACTCACATTATTGTTTTGTATGGATCCCGAGCCTAGCACAGGGCCTGCCATATAATAGATGGTGCTCTTGGGCTGCTGATAGTGTGGGAGTGATAGTGTGTACTGAGCTGGACAAGTGTTCCTCTGATACCTTGTGGGTGTCCTGTGTTAAGGCAGAGGGACAGGCAGTTGGGACACTGTGGGCTTCTATGTATGGTTTAGGTGGTGAATGCTGAATACTCTGGTAGGCAAATGATGCATTTGTGTAACATAAACTGAAACGATCTTAAAGATGTCTGTATTAGCATTTATTGGTCTTCTAATGGTGAAAATTAGTTAGAGGGCATATGATTATATTTTCAAAGCCAGTGGTGTTTTCAAAACTGGTAGGAGGAGTTGAGATGAAAGCGTCTGGCCACACAGAAATGATCTGGTCATTAAATAGGGTTTGAGATGATAGGTGGCTTTTTTGAATATGCGTTTAGGGCTTATCACAGTGTCAGCACTAATGTGTTCTCTCAGGTTTTAAAAACTTGAGAAGTGTTAATTAAATTTATGATAATGCACCAAAGTTGTTGACGTTCCCAGGCTAGGGGTCTAATTGGAGCTACAGCTGCCAGCCTACACCACAGCCACAGCAACACCAGAGTGTCTGCGACCTACACCACAGCCCCCGGCAACACCGGATCCTTAACCCACTGAATGAGGGTAAGGATCTAACCCACAACCTCATGGCTCCTAGTTGGATTCGTTTCCGCTGCGCTAATGGGAACTCTGATCTAATGACATTCTTTTGTTTCTTGCTACTTCAGTGTGTTTGAATATTTTCTTATAGTCTGTTTTTTTCTTTCTGCGTGAGTGTTTTCATTGCAGGAAGTTTGAATACATCCACAAATGGAAGAAAGTAAGCTATCCCACCACTAGCTATAACCACAATAACTGCTTGAAGTTTATTTTTGATCATTCTTATGTAAGAATGCATTTTATTTGATTCACAAGGAGCTGTATTTGTTTTAGACATTCCTTGTGTTTCTGTCTTTCATGTGTCTGATTAACTATGTATTTCATCTTAGTAAATTCAGAGTGAGGAGGGATAAACCAGGTAAAAATATTTTAGTGTTCACAGCGAAATTTTAAGCAGGAACAAAGGAATGTTTTCTGGAAAAAAACCCGAAATCATAATACGTGGTCATGGTTTGAAGTCACTTATATGCTAGTTGGCATGTGTAATATTGTAATGACTTGACAGTCTAATGATACATGTATTGTAATACCCTTGAACGCTTTTGGTATTTATTTTTGGCTTTTTTTCCCCTTTTTTTGTCTTTTGTCATTTTAGAGTCGCACCCACAGCATGTGGAGGTTCCCAGGCTAGGGGTCTAACAGGAGCTGTAGCTGCCGGCCTTCGCCACAGCCACAGCAGCACAGGGATCCGAGCTGCGTCTGCAACCTACACCACAGCTCATGGCAACGCCGGATCCTTAACCCACTGAGTGAGGCCAGGGATTGAACCCGCAACCTCATGGTTCCTAATAGGATTCGTTTCCGCTGTGCCATGATGGGAACTCCATTTTTGGCTTTTCCGCTTACACCACTGCATCTTCAATGCCTGACTGTAAGGAACAAACTGTTGTGTGGAAGACTCTTCCTGCCTTTAATGAGGGGCATTTAGTAGAAAATATTTGGGGTACAGAATAGATCTGTTTATAGTATTATTTATTCACTGAGAATTTTTCATAAGTCCCCTAATAATGTTTATTAATATGAATTTATTAAAGTGGCTTTGTGGCATTTTCCCTCCAGGTATGCCTGAGCTAGACGAATACACCATGGAAAGGGTCCTGGAGGAATTTGAACAGCGCTGCTACGACAACATGAATCACGCTATAGAGACTGAAGAAGGCCTGGGGATTGAGTACGATGAAGACGTCGTCTGTGATGTCTGCCAGTCGCCTGACGGTGAGGACGGCAACGAGATGGTGTTCTGTGACAAGTGCAACATCTGTGTACACCAGGTATGAGGGCGGCAAGGCCCAGAAAGAGCCACCTGGGCCAGTTCCCCCAGGCAGAGGGATGACTTAAAGACAGGTGCCCGTCTTTTTGTTCGAAACAGGTGGCCTCTTAAAGTATTTGTTACTTTTACAACCAGGAGGATAGTCTTCTCTGTGGAACTCGTTCTTGCTTAACATAGAGTTTTGTTCCTGTCCACAGAAGTCAGGTTTACTTAGAATATATGAGCCCCTCTGCCCTGCTCTTACACCTGGGTGTAGCTATTAAGAACACTGGGACACTGTCCCATCATGGCACAGCAGAAATGAATCTGACCAGGAACCATGAGGTTGCCGGTTCGATCCCTGACCTTGCTCAGTGGGTTAGGGATCCAGCGTTGCTGTGAGCTGTGGTGTAGGTCGCAGACGTGGATCGGATCTGATGTTACTATGGCTGTGGCATAGGCTGGCAGCTGGGGCGAAGGCCGGCAGCTGTGGCGAAGGCCGGCAGCTCTAGCTCCAGTTGGACCCCTAGCCTGGGAACCTCCATATGTCGCTGCTGGCCTTAAAAAAACCCAAAAAAAACCCCACCAAACCCAAAGACAAAAAACAAACAAACACCACTGGGACAAAACAAGAAAATACAAAACCAAACAAGTCTTGAAAAAATGCTTGGCTTGTATCTGAAATCAAGGTTTGGCAGGGCCACGCTCCCTCTGACACTGTAGGGGAGTCCTTCCTCACCTCTTCCTGGCTCCTGGGGGTTTGCTGACAGTTGTTGGAGTCCTCGCCTACAGCTGTACAGCTCTAGTCTCTGGCTTCATCATTACCAGGTATCCTCCTGTGCTGTGTCTGCATAATCTTCTTGTAAGGACACCAGTCATTGGATTAAGGGCCCACTCTACTCCAGTATAACCTCATCTTAACTGATTACATCCTCTGTGACCCTCTGTCGAGATGAGGTCACGTTCTGAGGTGCTGGAGTTAAGACTCGCTTTAACATATATTTTTGGGACACAATTCAACATACAACACTTGCTGACGTGTTAGTATATAAACTGAGCCCTTGAACAAGAGGAAAGGGGCTCCTTTTCTGGAAAGTTATTTCCTGTCCTCCCTGATGACAGCAGGATTTGGTGGCTTCTTCAGTAAGGATGGGCACTGGGTATTTTAAAAAGCTTTGGAGAATCTCAGTCTTGACTCTTTATCTCTTTCATTTATTTTTAAAGTGCAATAATGAAATAATTTGTATTTCTGTAGGAACATGTGTTCACATGCACTCTTTTCATTAGAAAAGGCGGTTCTGAGGTACTTGATTTGAATTCACCTGTTGATCCTGAGATTTAAAACAAACTTCAGGACTTGTGTGGGATAGTTGCTTGGGTGACCTTTTGTGAAGAAGAATCAAATTTGCTTTGTGAGGTTCTTGATTATCGTTTTCTTTATAATATGCCTGCCTCCTGGGTTCCGCTTTTGCCAGAGGACTTTACCAGCTGTGGCCTTGCCCCATCTCATCCTGATGAGATGTGAGAACACAATCTGTTGTTGGTAAGTTGTGTTATAGCCCATCTCATAGCTCTGGATTTTCATATGTCTAGGAGCTTGGGATGATGGAGAATTCACGTGGAGGTTTTGTTCTTTGAAGAGTACGGGCATGGTGACTTCCTTTGTTGCTGGTGCTGTTTATTTGGATGGTGTTTCATTTTTTTCCCCGAGAAAAATTTTGTTCAGGAAAAACCAGTTCTGCCTGAAAACTGCTCAGACCGTCTTTTATAAATGAATTGTCAGAGTCCTGCTGTGGTCAGTGGCAGAGCTGGAACTGGACCTTGGGAGCTCCAGATCCCTCACCACACCCCTGTGCCTGACCTCCTGTTCTTTCAGCCATACCGTATTGTCCCTTAGCGTTTCCTTGTGGCTCTTTTTTCTTTTGAGATGTTCTTCATGATTTGTCTTTAAGAAATCCTTTATTTAATCTCCTAATTTATCTAGACTTGCATTTCTAATAAAAAAAATTACCTCTTCAAATGAGACTTTCTCTAGAGGGCTGGATATAGACCTCTTTGGTATTTGAAACCTTAATAGTGTCATTTAGCTCTATTAAAAAGTTATTTTTTCCAGTAAGTCTGTGTTGACAGTGGTTCATTCATGGCATCAACACAGTGCTCCTAGGCTCCAATCTTAGTGTCACTTAACTTCACAGAACTCTCATCCTGTGGTTTCCTTTTTGCGTCCTGGATATTCAGATTGCATAGCGGCTGTGTTTTTTCTGTCTGGAGAATTGGAGCTATGTTACTCTGTCTCTCCACTTCCTGACTTGTAGTTCATTTAAGGATAAAGTTCTGAACAGTTCAGTGTTTTTAAAAGGCTCTGAGTATGCTCCTGGTACCATCAGGGTTTTGTTTCCTCACTTTAATGTTTGCCTTTTCTTTCTTTGAACCATCTTAATGACTTTAGTTGCCTTGATTTCTGCAGTTTTTGCTGTCTTGTGTAATTTTGCCATTTTATGCAAAGGAGGCTTTGTTTTAAATATCGGCCAAAGAGACCAAATTCTATCTAGAATGTCTTGTTTTCCTGCGCCTCTTGTGTTCATTTGGGAGTATTAGGACCTGGTTACTTTGCTGAGCCTAGGGAACTAGGCTGCTCCTTCTTTCTGGTTTCAATTGCCGTCTCGTGTAATAGCTTTGGGAGACTTGACTGCTTTGTGTTTTTTCCTCACTTTATCCCACTGACATTGGTAAATCCGAGGGCTACTACCCTCATCTAGTCCTGGAGAATGTTTTGAGGATTTACTACCCAGTATTTAGGAATTTGGTAGAGATAGGTATCTGTAGCAGTACAGCAGATTTTTTGCAAACTTTTCTGTCCTCAAGTGGTTTTCAGGACCGTTCTCCAGTAAATAAGTATGTTGTATCCAGAGACACTGGACGCCTCCTGACCGCTGCTCTGAGCTGCCTGGCACCCTTCCTGAATGGAGAGGGTTGCAGCTGAGGGGGCCGTTCGGAGGGCCCCTGTTTTGGTGGTGGTTCTCTTAAAATCTTTATAGGTGTTTTAGAATTAATAGACATACTGGGAAAAAAAATAATTCTTCTCCTCCTCTCTTTTCTTTGGGGTTGTGCTGTGGCTTTGCAGGCCTGTTACGGAATCCTCAAGGTCCCAGAGGGCAGTTGGCTGTGCCGGACGTGTGCCCTGGGGGTTCAGCCCAAGTGTTTGCTGTGTCCCAAGAAAGGCGGAGCGATGAAGCCTACCCGCAGTGGGACCAAGTGGGTCCATGTCAGCTGTGCGCTGTGGATCCCAGAGGTGGGTGCGCTTCTTAGTGGTTCAGGCAGCTGAGGCTCTTCTTTCGCACGGGGAGCCATTCATTAATAGGCTACCTTGTAGCTAATGAGTACAAAGACACCTTCGAATTGCTACCTTTTTTTTTCTTTTTTTAAAAACTTTAAATTGAATCTCAAGCATGTCATCTGGTCATTGTATGTGAATTTGTGGAAGTGTTATTTAACTGGAAGCAGCAGTGAGTTGGATTCCTTTCGCATGCCACCATGGCCGACCCTCTCCTGCCCACATGGTCCCAGAAGCAGATCTGGGCATTCTCGCTGCGGCCTGGGTGCAGCCGAGTCTTCCCCCCAGGACAGACTATAAATCCCTGGGCCTAGTGAACAGTCATGGTTAAAAACCACTGCTCTAGGTCACATTTTTGTGATTTTTTTATTAAAATTTTTACTTGGCCTCAACCTTTCTAATTGCAGGTCTGGTCTAATTTATTTCAAGTCCCAGACCTTGACTAATTTAATTTGCACAGCTCACTTTGAGAGTACCATTTGCGATTTCAAATTTCAGTAGTTTTGGGCATGTGCGATTTTGGTATATTTTTCCTCCTGAGGAAAAGTATCTGGGGGTGATTTGGATTGAAGCTTCACGACTTGGGTTTCGGTAGCACGTGATAGGCTCGCAGGGCTTGGTATTAACAGGGATTCAGTCCGTTGGTCCGGGCTGAATGCAGAGGGCTGGCGCTTGTGCTGTGCTGATGCTTTACAGTGAGGTGTCGCCTGTGCTGGGAGGATGAGTGCCCCTTGCCACCCTCTGGTAGAAGGGCTGAGGGGAAGGAAGGGATCTGTAAATTTCTACTGTCTCTTTAGGTAGACAGTCTGTCTGATCGCCTCTGCCACCTTGTCCTGTGGTTTCTTGGTCCTCTAGGTGAGCATTGGCAGCCCTGAGAAGATGGAGCCCATCACGAAGGTGTCTCACATCCCCAGCAGTCGGTGGGCGCTGGTGTGCAGCCTCTGCAATGAGAAGTTTGGGGCCTCCATCCAGGTAATCGCTTTGTCAGAATGGCATCCTCTCCCTTTCCTGTGTTCTGGGGAACAGGACAGGGAAGGCTCTGAAAGAACCATCAGAGGATTTGGAGGTGGGACTGGAATCCAGGAAACAGGACGAGGTTCTCACAGCCCTTCTGAGGTTGCCGAGGAACGTCTCCAGCCTAGTACACCTGCCTTTATTGGTGGATTATATCCAGTGTAACCAGAACCCCAGTTTGACCCAGGCATCACAGGGCAACTCAGAAGTCTTCCGGAGCTTCAGAGCAGTTCCTGTTTGTATCTGGTTTCTCCTTTCCTCCCCCAAGCCTTGCATCTCAGCTCTTTCCACAGGCTCTCGTAGGACTGGAGTTCTGGCACTGGAGGGTCGGCTGCCCTCTCACCTGCCGAGTAGCAGACCTGCCTCTGTGGCTGCTCTGATGCTGCTGGGTTTTGAGGTGTGCATGTGAGGCTGCCTTGTCTTATGCACGCTGCTTGAAATCAGCTTGGCATACTGATGCTTTTGCATTTGGTAAAAGAGACTCTTGGAGCACCCACGAGATGCTGCGCCAAGGCTCTTTTGCAGAGCTTGTTAACTTGAACACGGTCTGGATATCTGACCCCGTGGTACCTTGTGTCTGAGAGGGTAAGATTGGGGGAGGGGAGCTTGTACATAAAAATTTTGCCTGCATTTTCTTGGTCAACATATTGGCAAATGTAGATAGAATCAAGGGGAGAATATAGATGGCATGCGGCTTTTTTGTTTTTTTTGTTTTTTTAAATGCTGTCTAAAATGCTACTTGAGAAGTTAATTTCTGGGCCTCACAATTTTGGCATCTAGACAGTCATGACTTAAGAGCCTGAAATGCTGTTCCACCAAGGTCTCCAAGTGCTGTGTGACTGACATACATTGATCCGTCAGGTCCGGCTTTTCTTGTGGGAGGTACCAGCTCAGGGCCGCCGGCTCTTGCTCAGCCCCGCGTCACATTCCGAGAGCAGAGGTGCCGCTTTGGGGTGGCTTCTCTCCTGATGCCAAGAATACACAGGCTCAGCACAGATACAGACTCCACGAGCGTGATCACATCACCAGTCGTGGGTTTTGAAGAAATGACCTCATTTGGCATAATCAATTTGTATTTTAGCTGATAACCATTTCCCTTGGTAAAGTATCCGCTGACTGGTAGTTTTTCAGAAGTTTTCATTTTGCATGCCAAGCGGTTGTACTTTTCTTCGTTATCACTTACTTCTATTGGTGTTCAAGAACCCAAAATACACAGATATTCAGAGGGTGAGGCATGAGACAGCTGGTTGGATTTGGCTGTGGACCTTGAAAATTGTGCAGATTTTTGTGTGTGAATGGAATCTGGAAACCCAAACATGACCAAAGCCTCTGGCCCGAGAGTTTTGCATTAGGAGAGAATGGAGGAGTAATTTTTTAAAAGACTCAAAAAAAAAACAGCATTAGGGCTGTGTGTGTCTATACGTGTGTACGTTACCCATGTGTGAACACTTGCAGGAAACATGCTGTGGCCAACCAAGAAGAATGGAAATCATTTTCTTCAAGTTACCTGATGTTCTCCTGAGGATAGAATTTAGGCCCTTTACTGAGCACGCCAGTCCTGGTCCAAAGCTGATTACAAGAGGCGGGTGAATGGGATCTCTCTCTCTTTTGAAGAGAGACGGTAAAATGACTTTTTTTGTTGCCATTGACCTCCTTTTCCCAGAACATTAATTTGAAGGAGAAGAGGCCAAGGAAAGTCGATGATTTTTCATAGCTTCACAGAATAGACTGATTTTATTAAAGAATTCCTGTCTGAAAATGTCTGCATCTGGGAAGGCTCTGGCTTACATTTCTGTAACATCTGTTTGCTGAGTCAACCTGAATAGGAAAACCCAGAGGAAGGCCATTTGGCATCTTTACAAAGGCCTGCATAAATGTCCTGCTGTGGCGTGTTCGTCTTTAAGGTCGGAGCGCTGAGTTAAAATGTAGTTTAAGGCAAACACCAGTGGTGTCTCCGTCATCTCTTCCCACTTCCCACTTGGCTGTGTGCTTAAGAGGGAGGAGCAGATACTGGCCAGGTGTGTGTGTGTGTGTGTGTGTGTGTGTGTGTGTGTGTGTGTGTGTTTCTGCCACTTGGCTGTGTGCTTAAGAGGGAGGAGCAGATACTGGCCAGGTGTGTGTGTGTGTGTGTGTGTGTGTGGTTCTGCCACTAAAGCAAATTTCACACGTTTTCTGGAATTGAGGTTATTATAGATACAATTTCAGATTTATGTTAGTTCATGCACTTCAAGTGTTTTCAGTGGGGAGATTGATTTTCTGTGAAGGGAGCTGGATTTTCTGTACTTCTGGTAAAAGAAACTTTATAATTGTGGAAGAAATCATGGCAGTGAGTGGCAGTGAGTCACCTCTTAAATACTGAAATGACTAAGGGAAGAAACCCCAGTCCAAGCCCCTGCCATTCATGGTGATGTTGTGCTACTAGGGCCTATTGAATGAGTTTAATTAAGCTTTTCAGATGGCCTGGGGCCACTTGGTCTGCTCTTCTCTGCAGCCCTGGTGTGTTGGGCATCACTTAACCTCAAACAATACAGTGTTGCTTTTTAAGGGACTGGCTGCAGTCCCCACAAGGAACCTTCCAGGGATTCAGCCAGCAAGATCAGGTGGGGAGAGGTTAATCACTTTTCTCCTGCTAAGCTTCGGGCTTGCTGTCTGGATCAAAGGCGCTACACGGTACCCCTAGTGAGGCAGTGAGAGGAGAGGGCGGAGGATTTTGGGGAGGGGGAAGGCAGAGCTGGGTGATGCCTGGTCTCTAGGCTGACTTCCTGTGACCCACGGGCAGTGAGTGGGTCCCTCACAGTTGTGCTGCCAGTTGTGGTGAAGACAGGTCTCAGTGCTCAGACCCCCCGCTGGCCTGAAAGCTTTCTGTCTACTTCCAGTGACGCTTCCTCAGGGGTGTGGAGACCCCTCTCATCCTTCCTGTGCTGGATTGTCCTGGTATCCTGTTTCTTTTTAATTCACCCTGTTCAGACTGAGCCGCCTTCGCTGCTGGGAGGAATGTACCGTTTATTTTCCCACATGTGTGGGGACTCATCCTGGCTGGGGGGCAGGTAATAAGAATGAGGATCCCCGTTCCTTTAAAAACTGACTAGTGGCCATTCTTCCTGAGGAAATTCTCATCACTCAGGCTTTGTATATAAACACAATAAAGCTCATATTGATAAGAAAAAAATTAATGAACGCTTCAAAATATACTCTGTATATTGAATGCCTGTTCTGTTGAGTGCAATCTGAGTGCCAGCCCCCCCGTGTGCACGTCCTGTCTCTCTATAACGGTCCGCTTTAAGAGGTGATTTGGATGCTTCTGCTTTTCAGTGAGATACAGTTTAGTTTATGAAAAAGAGTTCCTTTAATCCCAAGCCTTAGCTTATTTAAAACATGACAAGTCTGCCAGGGTTAATCCACGTGAAGCTTCTCTGTCCTGTCACGTTTGAAGAGCAGCTCTTCCTGTGCATGTGTGTAGGGGTGCCTGGCACTGGGGGCTTCGGTCACTTTCACTCGCTCACCCCTCTTCTCTTGCTCTCTGCATGTTCTTGCCAGTGCTCTGTGAAGAACTGCCGCACAGCCTTCCACGTGACCTGTGCTTTTGACCGGGGCCTGGAGATGAAGACCATCCTGGCAGAGAACGATGAAGTCAAGTTCAAGTCCTACTGCCCAAAGCATAGCTCACACCGCAAACCCGAAGAGAGCCTCGGAGAGGGGGCCGCTCAGGAGAACGGGGCCCCTGAGTGCTCCCCCCGGGATCCTCTGGAGCCCTTTACCAGCCTTGAGCAGAATCAGGAGGAAGCCCACCGGGTGAGCGTCCGGAAGCAGAAGCTGCAGCAGCTGGAAGATGAGTTCTACACCTTTGTCAACCTGCTGGATGTTGCCAGGGCCCTGCGGCTGCCCGAGGAGGTGGTGGATTTCCTGTACCAGTACTGGAAGTTGAAGAGAAAGGTCAACTTCAACAAGCCCCTGATCACTCCAAAGAAAGATGAAGAGGACAATCTAGCGAAGCGGGAGCAGGATGTCTTGTTTAGGAGGCTGCAGCTGTTCACTCACCTGCGGCAGGACCTGGAGAGGGTAATGATTGACACTGACACCTTGTAGTGACTTAGAGAAGAAGATCAAAAAGAGGCACCTCCTTGCCCAGAGCAAGGAGTGGTGGCCAGTTCACTTACTCTCAGACCCTTGTACATACTGCAGCATGAGGTTGTGTTGGTTAAATGTATTGATGGGCTGCTAAACTCACTGTACATACATGCAAGACGGCCACAGAGTGGGGGCTTCTCTGATTTAATTTTAAATGCTTTTTTGTTAGTGCTTATCATTCTTCTGCAAGATCAAATGGGGTGGGTCTTTCCTCCCCCACCTTCATTCTAGCAATAGATGGAACTGAGCCCCAGGAAAATGACCAAAGGATTGGCTCAGAATTGTTTACAAATTGGGTTAGAAAACCAGAGTGGATTGAGTTAATGGTGAGGGCGTGAGGCGGGGAGAGGTAGGAGAATCTCTTGTTCTACCTGGGAAACACTGGGTGCTGGTCATGGGCTCATTAAGGTGGGCCAGGCACTGCCTCTCTGGCGCAGCTTTGCTTCTTGGCTAGCTCTCAGGGCCCTCCCCGGAAGTGTCACTGAGCAGAACAGGCTGTGGGTGCTGATGTGTGTGCATGAACTTCCAGACACGTGCATATCTGTTCCCCAAGGTACTCCTGGCAGTGAGGTGCTAAGTCGTCACTGAGGCTGTGTATATATTGTGTGTGGGTATGTCCATGTGTCTGTGTGCTGTGTCTAGTGTGGGTGTGGGGTGGGATTCTTGGTGCACCAAGGAGCCCTAGTCATGCTCGGCACACTATGCTGTCGTGCCACTGGATTGCCTAACGTAGCGGCTGGTGGCTGCATGGAGCCTCAGCTGGTGGCCCTTCTTCATTCAGCTGTTTGCTGCTTTGTGCCTCCTCCACCCTCCATTACCTTCGGAGTTCCAGTCTGGACCTCCCTTCTTGCTGCAGGAATAATTAGGAGTAGCTTGTCTTTACCCCAGGGCCTTCTGATCCCTGTAGGTAGTTTCTGACTGAGGCTTGCTGATTGCGGCTGTGTCTTAAGAGTGCCTTCTGCGTCAGCTCCCCTGACTGCGGCAGCTGGATTTAAGTTCATTAGTGCACAGGGGATGGACTGAGGCTTCTGGCTTGAAGCAGCCTGCGCTGAAAGGCACTCAAGTGGCCTGAAACAGTTTATGCATCTCCCCCAAGCACCTAAGTTACTAGCAAGGAGTGATTCACCCTACTTGGGAGAGAATGTGACTGAGATGATTTGAAAGGAGAGTGCAGGCAAAGAACAGGGATGCATGAAGCAATACTGAACCAAAAGATCCAGCTGTCACAGGGACCACCATTGCCCTGGTAGAGAAGGCACAGCAGAGAGGATGTTTGTGAGTCGTCTTTAGGAGAGATGCTTTTAATACCTGACTGTTCAGGCTTCTTGTGCTGTCCCTTCCCGCCCCAGGTTAAGATCCCGGATCCAGGTGGAGGCCAGGTGGAGAGGGCGGGTGGGTGAGGCTCTTGTGCTCCCGTGCCCCCCCTGGTGGTGAGTGTAAAGAAGACCTTGCCTCTCAACCACGTTATGTGTAGTTTTTTTGTTAGAGATGAGAGGGATTCAGAAGGATGAACTGGAATCCTGGTGAGAAGCCTTATCCCAGCCCGACAACTGCTGTACTTGGGGTGCATGAGCTTTGGAGTCAGATAGTCCTCAGGAGGGGGCACGAGAGGTCTAATGTTTGGACTGTGTTTGTCTCACAATCACCACAAAATAAAAGTGTAGAAAATGCTTGTGGTGTACTAACTCTTTTCTGTACTTGAGTTACTCAGATTAACATGCACTTATAATTCTAAACTTTTTTTTGAGTCATCACTGTTGCTTTATAAGTAGAATGATGCCATTGATGTATGAGAAACAGGGAATAAATCAGGATTTTTGTGTGTGTGGCATTACTTATATTTACTTTATTAAAGAACCTAAGAGATTTTAGGGCATTTAGTGTCAGTTTAAAATGGGCTTTTATAATGGAAAATGTATTTTCCAAAATTTGCCATGAGGCCTGTGACGGTGGTGGCTTTAAAAAGTGGAAATCTTGGTCGCGCCCCAAAGAGCACAGTTATTTGTAACTATAAACAGTAAGTGTATCAGGCAAAAGGCTCAGTGGGGCAGAGGTGACAAAAAGAACAAATCATAAATGACTGCTTTGTGTCTCAAGGTATAGTCCTGCCTGATTCACACACTAGCATTTCAGAGCAGGTTAATTGCAGGACTGTGGTCAAGGCAGGTGGTCACTTCATAACTGACAAGTGAGTAGCCGTCTTTGGAAATGCAAACAAACTCTGATGATGATGATGGTAGTTGTTCTTTCCTGCAAATATACACCTTGGGGCATTTTGCACACCTGGGTCCTGGTTCTGGATCAGAAAGTTAGATGACAAGAATGGATTCAGGAGGGTTTGAGAACCTGCAGACACGGTTACCGATATATGGCAGGTGCCATGTCAAGTTCCCTAGTTCCCAAGGCTGCCACTTCACTCTGGTGAGACTCCTTTACCCTGAAGATTGTCTTCTAAAGGATGCAGTCGACAGGAGTTCAGCAAATGAGTATTTGCTTGGAGAAAGAAACATGCTACCTCTGTACTTCTGCAGGGGCCCCAAAGCGGGGGCTGGGTCCTGGGGGACTGTCTGGCTCTAAATTCATTGGAATGGCCACCTTTGAAAATCTGATAGAGGCTACAGTTGTCCCCTAATAAAAGGCATGTTAAGCTTTAGCACTGCAAACTGTGTTTGGGATTCAAGGAAACTCCGTGAGATCATAGTTTGGGTTCCTGAGTTTAGTTGTTCTCAGCATATGGTCCTCAACCAAGAGCAGGAAGACCTGGAAATTTAACAGATAGAAATGCAAATTTTTGGACCCCCACTTCTGACCCCAGAAACTCGAGTTGGGAGCATTCTGTTTTAGGGCCCCCACGTGTTTGCTTAGCCCCCACGTGTTTGCTTAGGAACCACTGCTTTTGGGGGGGAGCCTGACCTGACTCTTAGGTTTAACATGGTATGAGACTGCAGCCGAGAGCTGGTTGTTTTGGGTACCACCTCACTGGCAACTGGAAGATGAAGGTGGGAGGAAGTTAGGTCTGGCGATGTGCAGGAAGGCCCAGCAGGCTGAGTTTGGAGGAGAGAGCCTCAGTTCAGCTCTCCATGCAGGGGCTGCTGATGGAAATTGCCCTTCGAGGGGTGTTTTACGTCTAAGGGAGGTAAGGTTTCAGGCACTCGCTATTTTAAGTGTGGTCACCTAGAACTGGGTTATGCAGGGACCGGTTTGTTCCATTGAAAACCCCAACCTTTGCTTTTTGGGGTCATAGTTAGATGTCTTCTATGAGAAATCATGGGGCATGGAAATGAGATTGTCCCACCTAGTAGCCAGGGTGGAAAGCTTTCCTGGGGGAAACTGTTGAAGACACCAAAATGGAATTTGAATAACATACCAAGTTCAGGTTCTCTGGCTTCACTATTTTGTTTGCGTTGTTAAGAAAGATGTATCTCTGTCATACATCTGACTTGAAGGAGGAGAGTAACCTTGTCTACTCCTAGGGTGTCAGAGAATTTGTTTCTATTTTATATTTCCACAAGTTGGATGCCTTGTCTTAATATAAAAACTGTGCTCTATTTTTCACAATAGTTTTGAGTCTGTGATAAGGATCTAGGCCCTTTCCTCTTTTTGAGCTTCTACTCTTAATCTCCCCTGGGTGGAACATATTTGTAAAGAGAATAGCGTGTCAGCCACTTTCATCCCCACACTGGTCAGAATTCTGATAAAGGACATCTACTTCTGGCCTAGGGGTGTGAGGCTGTCAGAGAAAGAATGTGCTTTAACCAGGGTTAATGGCACCAAAACATTATTTGAGATAGGAAGGATGATTTTCTTCTCAATATTAAAATTTTAAAATAGTTTTTATTTTTATCAAGAAGTATTAGGAAGATCCTACATAAATAGTGCATCGTTTAGGGTCAGGAGAAGCCTAGCCCTGAGGTTCCTGCCTTAGGCCTGGAAATAACCCCAAATGTATAAAATGCAAATGTGAAAGCCAGCTGCCCTGTTGCTCTTAAAACTTTATGTCCTCTTGCAAAGGAGCCCTGAACATGACTGGGGAAGAACAGCAGGCATTGCTAGGGTTCTTTAGGGGAAGTGTCTGTACGTAAAAGCCAAAATGCAGTGTTTTGCATTCAGCTTGTTGCCGCCCTTGCTGCTAAAAAACAAGGTTAGAGAACTGCTTCCATTTTGAGGAAGGAGGCAGGGAAAGGCATTGCCTAAGCCTTACAAGCATGCAGGCGCTGAGGGGACACAGAGTCACTTTTTTCAGTCTTCAGACTGAGCTTGGTGGGGAGGTCTTGTCCGTATCTTCCTGAGGAAAGATTTAAATGTGTATCTTGTGTGCTGCATTTGGCATTTGCTTTCAGGCCCATGGAATCGTGTCAGGTTTCTCAATAGGCTTTAGGACTGAAAGATTTAAGGGGGTTTAATGGCTTGGTCATTAAATTTTGGTTCTGTATTGACTGATTACAGTGTCTTTGAAAATGGAAAACAAATTTAAGCATTGGTTAGTTAGCATTGGTTAAAGAGCCTATGCATGCAATTCCCTGGTGGTTGTACATCAGCTGCAAAGTGAAGCTTGGGTGACTTTATAGTTATTGACAAATGAATCAGGAAGAGGACAGTATCAGTTTTTCAAGTTGTGATATGGAGAGCTGGCCTTGAGATGTTGACATAGTAAATCAATGGCAAAGCAAGAAGGATGTTCCCTAGGTGTTCATACTCTACGAGAACACATTAGCTACCTGTACGTTCCAAGGTAATTCAGAGTTCAGTGAGCAAGTCGACACAAGTTTCCTTGGATTCTTGGTGGCCACTTGGTCTTCTAGTGGGCCCTGTGCAGAGACATATCTTTTTGTGTGGGGCTTCTCCCTCTCGTGACTCTTGACCCTGTGCTTAACCTAGTTCTATCTTCCAAAGATGTTGGATAAAGTGCAACAGAGATGGCTTCAGAACTGCTCTAAAGCCTTTGACAATAGACCTCATGGGAAGAAGATACTAAAGGGTGATAAGCAGTCCTTTGACAAGAGTAGCAACTCTGGACCTGGACACCGAGGGGCGTCTCTTTGCCAGGATGAGCCTCAGGGGTGTGGAGCAGGGGCAGGGCTTCCTCCCACAGTCTCATCTGTGCTGCTGTTGCCCACCCTGAGGGGTGTGTGCAGAATAGATGTTAGTATCCCAAAGGGAGGTTACAGGTTAAATGTTTATATTTTGATTTGAAATGTCAGTCAAGGACCTAGTAGGACAATATTTTCTCAGGTGAAGAAAAAAACACCAAAGTACTGTTACAATGTATTGCTTACTTAGAATCTTTATTCTCTACGTTCTAGGTTCGGAACCTCACTTACATGGTGACCCGCAGGGAAAAGATTAAACGATCTGTGTGCAAAGTCCAGGAACAGATATTCAATCTTTACACTAAGCTTTTGGAGCAAGAAAGAGTTTCAGGTATGCATTAAGTCCTGGTAGGTCAATAGGGCAGGGGTTTGTAAGCCTTAACACTCTGTTAAGGAAGAAAAAAATGCTAGTTTCTTTAATTTTCTTTTTTCCCACGCAAGAGTCCAAGTAGCACAGGCTTTTGTTGTTGAAGAAAGTCTGTAGACACCTGAGGCATCACGGTCTAGGGGAGGGGCTATGAAATTGGCCTCATGGATCAAGTTCTATATTCTTTACTTACAGACCAAACACAAGCAGGTCTCTAAGTTTTCACAGTCTCTCCCATCACCAGCTACCTCCTGGGAACTGTTGTGAGACCCAAATGAAAGAGTAACTTAGATTGCAAAGCACTTGATAAATGTAAAATATCAAGGGGATACAGAACAAGACTGAATGATTATCTAGCCTCTGGACCTACTGTAACATGGTAAATATATCTTAAGACTATGTACTTAAGACACATATCCGTGTTTAAATAACATTCACTGTGATTTTTTGGGGGGAGGTATAGTTGGAATTTTGAATATTTTTGAGTCTTGGCACAAAGTATTAGTGCCGTCTATATTGCACTGCTCTGGCAAAGAGAAAAAGAAAACTAAGATATGGACTTCCTCCTCTCTGGAGAACAACACTTCAGTGACTTTGAGATCAAGTGCATAGTTGGGCAAGTCGTTTAACCTCTCTGGGACTGTTAATCTGTGAAAGAGGTTTGGTCCAGAGTCCTGGCCTCCAAAGTGCTTTTCAGAACTAACATTCTGTGATCAGAAGCCCCAGAAAGCAGGCGTATTAAGATTTCAGAGGAAGAGGAGGTCTGCTGAATGTGGCTCAGGCGAACTGTGACTCGAGAGCAGGTAGGTCGCAGGGCAGCTCAAGTCTGCTGGTCTTTGAAGTTACAGCAGCAGCATCTGTACTGCTTGCCTTGTAGAGTCAGCCGGCTCACTTTTTCTGCTTCTGTGGCTTCCTGTCTGCAGATTATTATGAAACAGATACAACAAAACCAAGATGTTGTTATAACCTATTATGTTGAAATCCAAATTCTGGTTTACTTAAAATTAACCAGATATATGTAACGAGAGGTAAACTGGTCAACCAGAGAAAAAACTTGTTTAAATGATTTTTTTTTTTTTTACTTTAAGTTTTATTGAAGTATAGCTGATTTACAAGTAATTTCTGCTATACAGCAAAGTGATTCAGTTACACACATCCATTCTTTTTCAGATTCTTTTCTCTCCACAGATTATTACAGAATATTGCACAGAGTTCCCGGTGCTATATAGTAGGTCCCCATTGACCAACCACTCCATATTTCACAGCTTGTGTATGCCAGGCCAAAACCCCCAGTTTCATCCCTCCCCCCAGCCTGTCTCCTTTGGTAACCAGAAGTTTGTTGTCAAAGCCCATGAGTCTGTTTCTTTTAAATGATATTTTTGAAAAAAAAATTTTTTTTTGGTCTTTTTAGGACCATGCCTGTGGCATATGGAGGTTCCCAGGTGAGGGGTCCAATAGGATCTGTAGCTGCTGCCCTATGCCAGAGTCACAGCAACGCCAGATCTGAGCCACATCTAAGACCTACACCATAGCTCACGGCAACGCTGGATCCTTAACCCATGGAGGGAGGCCAGGGATTGAACTGGAGTCTCCATGGACACTAGTCGGGTTCATTAACCACGGAGCCATAACAGGAACTCCTATGTTGTTTTGATAGCATTAAAATTTATTAATAATATTATCCTAGAAATTTCCTTCCCAAGAGTAAACATTTTCCAGATGTATCAAGCTTATATCATCAGCTAGGTTTCAGAGTTTAGTTTTTTCCTGAGTATCGTAAAAGTAAAAAACGTTTTGATTCAGATTTCTTTAAAGTGGACTTGTCTCTTCATTATTCCTACTTGAATACAAATGAATGGGACTTGCTTTTCTCCCTTGCCTTTGTGGTCTAGCACCATCAGCCAGCCTCCACAACAGAGGCCGAGCTGCTCTTGCCTAGGATCATTAATGCCTGTGGAGTTTTGCAGTTGGAGAGTTTTCTGTGGCTCTTGTTAAAAGTTCTTAGGTAATGAGCGATTACCTATAAAAATAAGCTGTGAAGAACGTTTTCATCTGATTTCACTTGAGTCATTTTTCATGGATGTTGCAGACAGCTTTTTTTTTTTTCTTTTTGCATTTCATGGCTGAGGTTTCAGCTTGGGTAAGTGGTTAGGAAGTGTTTTGTGTAACAGCTGAAATGCAGATCTGTGTTCAGAAGTCCTGCTACTGTTCCAGCCCTCTTGAGGAATGAACCGTAGTAGGGATGATGGGTTGAAAGCAATGGGACTCTTATGAATTACTCCAGGGAATGAAGTGGAACGGGATGCCTTTTTTTCTTTTTCCAGTTCTAGATCTTTAGTTGTGTTCTTATTTGTGTATCATGTTGATCTGCTTGTCAAAGAGATGATGCCAAGTGAGGCAGGGCAGATGGCCATGACTTCAATGTGCCGCTAGGGCCTGTGGTTTAAACTGTCTCATGATCCTGAGACTGGGCAGGGCTGTTCTGCTGGCTGAGCATCCTCAGTGGAGAAAGTGCTAATGGGAGTCATGAGCCAGAGGCTCATCATAGACTCTTCTCCAAGTCAAGGAGATAGGTATTAGAGTTGAGAAAAATGTTAGTCCCTCTGACCTATTTTCCCACAGTAGGTGACTGAGTAAAGAAATACAGCTGTGGTGTGAAGGCTGACCCTACCTCTGATTATGTAAAAAGTGGGCATTTCCAAACCAGCAGATTGTAAAACACCCTCCTTCTGAAAAGGTCATGATGATTTTACTGTTAGAGTTGGGAGCTAAACAACTAGTGTGTTCGTGTCTGTTTAGTACTAATTTACCCAGGCTCCTGCCTGCTGCCGTGGGGCAGAACCTTATTTTTCTGGTGGTTCATTACTCATGGGAGACAGAGAACATGAAAACTGTTCTCTGAAGATGCTCTGGAGAATTTTGCAGGTATATGGGCCTTACGATGAACTCCAGTATGTTATGAATTCACCCAGTATTTCTCAAACTGACGGCTATAATTTATTAGCAGGTTGTGAGATTAATTAGCAGGTTATCACCAGCATTAAAATAAGTGAGAGTAGCAAATGTCAGAGTGCATATAAGGTATGAAGGCTAATATGACTGCATGAAAAGTGAGTTTTTACTGGGTTACATTGTGAAATTTAGTTCTGTCATTTGCATCAAAAATGTTTGAAAAACACCAACTGAGCTTATCTCATGTTAGATGGCAATTCAGTTTAATTGCACAAATATGTTTTCCATATAATGTAAACATTTTTTAAAATTTACTCTGTATCAAAAATGATTTTAAGTACCTTCCTTCACAATTTATGTGTATTTATCCTCATCAAAGGATATACCCAGTGAGGGTGTAGACGATTTGGAGAAAGAAACTTCAAAGCCCTTGTGGTTGTGGTGCTCCCAGGCCATAGGTGAGGCAGGTGCTGCCCCCGGAGGGTGGAGGCAGTCCTTGACAAGGATGGATTCTGCAGTGACTCCCATTTGAAAATCAGATCAGTTATTTTGTTTGAAGGAAAATGTATTCCTTGAAAAGATGTGTTGTGAAAAATTCCGGGAACTTCGGCTGTTTTAGAAAATACAGAGCATATTAAGTTGAGCATGCAGATTCTAAGGTAGGTAGTATCTTTATTTTTACAAATATATTTTTTATATGTTGCACTGTTGGCTGAGAAGTATGAGTAGGCCACGCTAAGGGGCTGGAACTTTATTCTGGATATGCTTCTGCTATAATTTTTATTTGTGATTTTATGTTCATAGGTGTGCCTTCTTCTTCCTGCTCCTCGTCACTGGAAAACATACTTTTGTTTAACAGTCCTTCTGTGGGCCCTGATGCTCCCAAGATAGAGGATTTGAAGTGGCATTCTGCATTCTTCAGGAAGCAAATGGGTACTTCCTTGGTTCACTCGCTGAAAAAATCCCATAAACGAGATCCATTGCAGAATAGTGCCGGGAGTGAAGGCAAAACCCTGCTGAAGCAGCCAGACCTGTGCAGTAGGAGGGAAGGGATGGTCCCAGAGAGCTTCTTGAGTTTTGAAAAGACCTTTGCAGAAGCGCGTCTTATATCAGCACAACAGAAAAATGGTGTGGTGAGGCCTGACCACGGGAACAGAAGAGACCATCGTCTGCATTGTGACCTCAGCAAGGGAGACCTAAAGGACAGACCTTTTAAACAGAGTCACAAGCTTCTCAGGTCCACAGATGTGTCTCAGAGGCATCCGGACAACACAAGAGCTGCCACAAACCCTGGGGCGGGGCAGTCAGCACCCGGCACAAGGAAAGAGATGGTGCCCAAGTGCAACGGCTCCCTCATCAAAGTAAACTCTAACCAGACTGCAGTCAAAGTGCCTACAACACCTGCCAGCCCAGTGAAAAACTGGGGAGGATTCCGGATTCCAAAGAAGGGGGAACGGCAGCAGCAGGGAGAGGCCCACGAGGGGGCCTGCCACCAGCACTCAGACTACCCCTATTTGGGCTTAGGCCGAGGTCCAGCCAAGGAAAGGGCAAAAAGCAAATTGAAATCTGACAATGAGAATGACGGGTATGCCCCTGATGTAGAAATGAGTGACTCAGAGAGTGAGGCATCAGAAAAGAAATGTATACATGCCAGCAGCACCATCAACAGGAGGACAGACATTATCAGGAGAAGTATTTTAGCCTCTTGATGAAACAGATGGCGTGGGAGAACTGCAGGCTTGTCATCCAGTAGACTGAGAGCTCTGACATGGGGTCGAGCAGAAACTCATCACTCCCAAGCTACACAAACACATTTACTTGCAATTCAGATTGATTTTTTTTCAGTCATTTATAAATCACTGTTGTGAGAAGTGTGTTATTTGCAACTTGTTGAGGAAACACAAGAGTAGATAGTAACCATAAGACACTGCTAAGACTAGAGGATGAATCAAAACACTAAAATAAGAATGAAATGAAATAAGTTTCTAAAGAGAGCAAGGCTTAAATAAGCCTCAGGAGTTTTTATTGCCCTATGTTCTTCCCAAAGCACAAATTCTTGATTACCTGAATAGATGGAATCAGATACGGTTCTTGAGAAACCCTAACGTATCATTTAATAGCCCATAAAACTTACATTCTAGGACTGTGGTGGATATTGAAATCATATTTATACTTTGGCCCACAGACTGTTTTTGTTGCATTATAGCATACAGGCAGTAGTAGCTCTGAAGCTTCAGTGACTCTAGGGAATTCATGTGTGTATATATAGCAGGTGGGGAAGAGAAAATTTAAAAAAAAAGGTCTGAAGGAACAAGGAAGAGCTGCTGGAACTTGGAGATTTGGGGCAAATGTAAGCAAGGACCTGCTGCTGGAAGCCCTTGAATGCGCTATGGATATAGGACTGGTGGAAAGTGAAGCCACTGGTAAGTTCCATCTGTGAGAAAGGGTAGGTGAGGTCCCATTTTTACCAGTCCTCTTGACCTTCCTCTTCCCTAGCCATTGCCTTTTGGGTGAGCTTGGGATTTCCCTAGCCATTGGCAATAATACCTGCCTGGCCATCTGGCTTCCAACAGTACAATGGCTATTCAAGTTAAAGTGACGAACTTTCAGACTCTGGTGACTTGTACTTCCCAGAGCCAACACCAACCACTAGTGTCAGGGAATCCAGCCTTCTAACATGAATGGATTCCTTTAAAAAAAAAAATGAAAAAAAAAAATGAAAAAAGGGAAAAAAGTCAAATAGGTTATATTTAAAAAACAATAGAAAGGCAATAAGTTGCAATAACCTCTTACCATTGACCAAGGTTATACGAGAAAGAGATTGGAGTAATAGGTTTTCTGGAGTCAGAGTTCTAAGCTCTAATTTGTAACTTGGACTTTCTAATTGCAAATGGCAATAACTAGTAAGTTATCAGCAATAATAATAAATTTAGCATTAAATTTGAGTACAATGTTCTGTTTTTTTGCACTCACTGCGGTGCATTATGTATTAAGACAGTGGATAGTGTTAAAGTCCTGTTAATTTTCTTTGGAAGTCAATGTAGTTGTGAATCAAACTTAAAAGAAGGAAAGTTTAAATAGCAACGAGATTTAGAATTATGGGCACTTGGAACAAGCCCAACTTCCCTTAAATTACCCCTTAGTTTGTTAGTATCAGTATTCAGATTCCTGATTCATTTATACATCTGTTTCCATGTGGCAGGGACATTCTGATACTTAAAAGAATAATGTTTTGAGTTCTGTAAACTTTCAAGTCTTCCAAATGATTGTCAACAAGGAAGGAGGCTTATTATTGAATTCCATCTTGCTATGCAAGTTTTATCAGATGATCAAGTAGTAGATCTGATACACCCCCCATTGTATGTATGACATTTTCAAACCAAGTCTTTTCCAATACATTTTAGTAGCTAATTCAGGGGAAGGGAAAGAATGACCCAGGTTTTCAGATTGATATTTTTGAGCTATGGGGCTCATTTTGAAAGACTGTTGTCCAGATAAACTGTTGTTACGATGTTAGAAGCTTCTTATGAATCCAAGCTATACGTTCACTTATAGCATAATTTAAAAATCAGATTTTTTGCATATGGGCAAAAACTTTTTGCTGGATTCAGAAGAAGGTGGACTTTATTTACAATTACCTAATGACTACAGCAACAGCTTTGGGTGAGAGTAGAATATATAGAGGGATAATTTGTCAAGCCATAGAAAGAAAATCTAAATTAATTCTAGGAAGTGTATGACCTCTCACCATTATAAGAGGTACCAGATTCATTTGCACTATTAGGAATGCTAGTTTTGTGCAAAAAAAAAAAAATGCCTTACCTGTTTTTTCCCCACATTTAGGTTGAAAAGCTTTCAAACGTTCCAAGTTATGCTGAACCAAAAACAAAACAAAACAAAACAAAAACAAAAAAAAAACACACAAAAACAAAAAGCCCACACTTTTTATTCCTGCTTTGAAATGCAAATGGTCTGGAGCATGGTTTCTCTGCGTGGTTTCTCTGACAGTGTAAAGATAGCTTTGCAAGGTAGTTTCACGTCCTGCTGGGAACTCTGTATGAGGTGGGCCATGAGTGGCAACCAGCCCAACCTGCCCACTTGCACTCTGAGGATGGAACCCATTTGCTCTTCTCTTCCGTTTTTGTTTGTTTTAATAGCTTTATCTTTCCTTGTGCATCCTGACCAAGAAATATCTTTGATTATGATCAATGTATTATGTCAAAACGTAGGCTAGTTAAACTTTTGTAAAGTTGCCTGGAATGTCATTTGTTAGGTTATAAACACAAAATCTAAATGAAGGGTTATATGTGCTGTGTACAAATCTTAATTATTTTGAAATGGACAAACTTGTCATTACATTTGTAACCTTGTACAGAGGATTTTTCACTATGTGCCTAGCTTGGTGTCCATTCAGCTAAAATTGAAAAAAAAAAGGTGCATGAAGAGTTAAAAATCAGAATTAAACAAAGTATATGTAGAGATGACTATTTTATATTACATGACCCAATCCTGTATTTATTTCTACCCCCTTTTTGAAAGTATTTATAAAACTAGTTGAGGACAGCTGTATTTTTTTGTTGAACTATTTAGTAGAATTTGTGCCTTTTTGTCTGTATGTGAATAAATGCTGTACATTTTGCAGTACATCTTTAAGTGTCTTTTGGAATCTGCTTTTGCTAAATACTTAGATGAACACGACTTAGCCGTGTATGTATGTGACTTCCCATGAACGGTGCATGTTGACTCTCAGCAGTTTTGCAGGGAACCTAACAGGACTGTGGACGAGCACAGACTCACTGGGCTGCCTTCTGGCTCAACTTTGACGGTAAGACCCTGATAAATAATAATGCTTGGATTTTAGAGTTCTCTGCCTGGAGTTCTTTCCAGAATCCAATTTTAGATCTGAAAATAGCCAGTTGAAACAACTTAGACCTTAGGTTTGGAGAGACCTGGTTTTAATAGCTAAACTCTATAATCTGCCAGCCATGTGACCTTTGCCAAGTCATGTAACCGTTATAAACCTCCATTTTCCCTATGTAAAGAGAGAGTGCCATCCTGCTATCTTCCTGGGGTTGCTGTGATATTTACAGCAAGCTCATAGAACATTTCATATAAAGCATATAGTAGACTATTTTTATGATTAGTAAGTAGTAAGACACTGATGAGCTTTCAGAGGCAAAATGTTATTCTTGAATGACAGGGAGACTACATTTGTAAGGCTCTTAAAAATACTTTCCTGGAGTTCCCAACATGGTGCAGTGCAAAAGAATCTGACTAGGAAACATGAGGTTGCGGGTTTGATCCCTGCCATCGCTCGGTGAGTTAAGGATCCAGCGTTGCTGTGAGCTATGGTGTAGGTCACAGATGTGGCTCAGATCTGGCATTGCTGTGGCTGTGATGTAGGCTGCCAGCTACAGCTTCGATTACACCCCTAGCCTGGGAGCCTCCATATGCTATGGGTGTGGCCCTAAAAAAAGCAAACAAAAGCAAAAACAAAAAAAACCCCAAAACTTTCAAAGCACTGTTTCATTAAATTCATTCTTTTGACCACAGGGTTCTGGAACATTACGGCAAAAAAGAGAAATCTGCATTTTAAAAGAAGGCAAATTGAAGATTGCAGCATGAGGCATTGGCACAACTGAACCAAGGTGCTAGTTCTATTTCTAGTTCTCCCTGCCTGAAACAGTCTCCTCAACCACTGCAAGCAGACATTCACTGTACTGCAATGCACCTTTCTTTGTGTTGGGAACAGCAAAAGTAGCGAGGATTACATATTCTCGTGTAGATTGTGATGAACGGGAGCCACAACAGGGTAGTGGTACTGTACCTAATTTACAATTTTTGTAAAAATTTGGCCAGTGTTTTTTTTTTTTTTAACATGAATCGTTCATACAGTTGGCTAAAAGCTTGTTTATTTCTCCTTGTTCCTCCTTAGTGACTATTTACTCCCATGTTGCTTGCTTTGAGTAAGACCCCAGAGAGACATAACTGTGATCCTTCCTACAAGGTCTTAAAGTTGAATAACCACAATAATTCCCCAGGGAAATTAAGTCCCCAGGAGCCAAAGGAAGGGCTGCTGCTGGCAATTCTGCAACATGTGATGGGAAATGTGGCATCAGGGACTCCTGTTCGTGTTTTTACCCAGATCACTTAGAAAACGGTTTCTACCTTTGACTCATTAGCCATCTTTGGCAAACTTCACAATTAACTTCAAGGGTGAAATCTTCAATACGATTTCCCTTCAATGCTCAGAACTGCATTAGATGATGTGCTCCAGTCTGGGCAGAATAGACCTTTGATTGAAAAAGAAGGTAAAAGCAAATCTGTTAACTGCTTCCTTGACTTCAGCATTCCCTATGCTGCTGAGTTTAATGTTGCTGCAATCCAGGTTTCCCTGAGTTCCTATTGGGTGGCTTGTTGGGCATCTCCTCTTGGATGTATGCAGGTACTTGAGATTTTGGAACTCATCCTTTTCTATATCCTGCCTTAAGAGAATGCCATCCAAGCCTGGAACGTGGGAGTACTTTGAGTCCCTATTTCTTTGATTCCTTCAGCCAAATGGGGCTCTGGGTCTTTAATATCTCTTCAGTGTTATTTGCCTCTCTCAATCCTACTACCATTTATCATATAGTTCAAGCTGTCTTGCCTGGATTATTGCAGCAGTCTCTTATCTGGTTTCCTTGATTCAAGTCTTGCTGAAATTATCTCCATAGTGATAACGTCTACAGTAAAAACTGACTTTGTCATTCCAGTCTTCACAGAACCTCCAGACTTCTGCAGATGACTACAAAGGGCTTATCAGATTGTAAGATTGTATTGCTGGGTATTTAATGCATATTAATTTGTTTAAAATAGCATGTTAGGTAGCACTAGTATTTATTTGCGGACAAGGAAACTGAGACACAGAAATTAAGTAATTTGCTCAAGGTCAGACAGGTGATAGAGTTGGGAATCAATCCTAGCCAGGCTGTGATTGAGGCCCCTGGACCCTACTGCCTCTCAGGATGTAAAAAAGAGTTCACATGAAGTCGTTCTTGGTTTTTTTGGAGTATACCGAGGACTATACATGTGAGCTTTATTTGGTTCAATGAATTTCTATAAAGTAAAGCTAATGATCGTGGCTTAAAATATTATGTTAACGTACCAGTTGAATGACTATGAACATAACCTAAGGGATAATGAGCAATATAGTAATATATATATATATATATATATATATATATATATATATATATATGCCACAGCTACAGCAACGTCAGAGCTGCGTCTGTGACCTACACCACAGCTCATGGCAATGCCGGATCCTTAACCCACTGAGCAAGGTCAGGGATGGAACCTGCACCCTCATGGGTCTTGATTGGGTTCGTTACCCCTAAGCCACGATGGGAACTCTTATTTTTTATTATTTTTTTAATTAAAAATTGTTTTAAACATTTCTTGATGAATCTGCAATTAGGACTAATGTCTTGAGACTTTAAATTGATGCTATGCAAAACTTTCAAATCAGTATTGCTGTGGTATAAAGTATAATAAAGTCTGGTCAGATTTTAACAAATAAGCAGTGCCAAATTAAATAGCAAAGATAAAAAACAATGTGTACTGTCATTCCTTATGTATCTCTAGGGTATCCTGATACTCTCACTACGACTTGGTTTACATATGGCTGAGTTTCAAGTAGTATATTTACAATTATGGGTTAGTTATGTTTATTTTACCCATTCATCTGGCTGATGGTTCTAATTCCCCGATTGTTATCAGAGTGAATCAATTTCTTCACGAAGCGAATCTTTTTCTCTGGTGCTTCCCTCTCCCATGTAGCAGCTTCAAAGGCGCCTTCCTTTTTTTTTTTTGTCTTTTTGCCTTATCTAGGGCCACACCCGCGGCATATGGAGGTTCCCATGCTAGGGGTCTAACAGGAGCTGTAGCTGCCGGCCTTCGCCACAGCCACAGCAACGCGGGATCCTTGCTGCGTCTGCAACCTACACCGCAGCTCATGGCAATGCTGGATCCTTAACCCGCTAAGCGAGGCCAGGGATCGAACCCGCAACCTCACGGTTCCTAGTCGGATTCTTTAACCACTGAGCCACGACGGGAACTCCGGCATCTTCCTTTCTTTTGGGTGTTGCTTAGGGCTGTACCTGTGGCATATGTAAATTCCTAGGCTCGGGGTCAAATGGAAGCTGTAGCTACTGGCCTACACCACACACAGCCACAGCAATTCGGGATCTAAGTTGTGTCTGTGACCTACACCACAGCTCACGGCAAAGCCAGATCCCCGACCCACTGATCGAGGCCAGGGATTGAACCTGCATCCTCTCTTTCCACTGTGCCACAATGGGAACGCCCCTACCTTTTTTCCCTCACTTATTTTGGCTCTGCTCCAGCCTTATTGTTTGAGCTATTTGAGCTTCTCTTTCTCATATCAAATGTCTGTGGGCCGATCTTTGCCTCAATTAGTCCCAAATACTCAAAGTAATTACTTTTCAAAGACTGCTTTAAAATACCATGCTTATTTTGACATAGGAAATCATACAGTATTATATCAACCATTGTATGACTACTAGACAGTTTAACATGATTTTTTTTGTGAAACTATCACCACCTATTAAAGAAATCTGTCAATATTTTGGGGGCCTTGTCTCCTAAAACAAAGTAAATAAAAACAAAATAAACAAATAGGATCTAAGTAAATTTAGAAGCTCTTGCACAGCAAAGGAAACCACTGACAAAACAAAAAGACAACCTACTGAATTGAAGAAAATATTTGTAAATGATACGACCAATAAGGGGATAATATCCAAAATATGTAAACAGTCCAATGTAGCAACATCAGAAAAAAAAGCAGCCTGATTTTTTTAAAAAATGGGCAGAAGACCTGAATAGACTTTTCCAAAGAAAAAAATGCAGACAGTCAACAGACATATGAAAAGATGCTCAAGATCACTAATCATATGCAAACCAAAACCACAATGAAATATCACCTCATACCTGTTAGAATTGCTGTCATCAAAAACACAACAAATGTTGGCAAGGATGTGGAGAAAGGGAACTCTTGTACACTGTTGGTGGCAATGTAAATTCCATACTGTGGAAAACAGTATGGAGGTTCTTCAAAAAACTATGGAGTTACTAAGTGATCCAGCAATCTCACTTCTGGGACTATATCTGGAAAAGACAAAAACTCTATTTGAACTATGGAGTTCTTGGTTTGAACTCCAATGTTCTTAGCAGCATTATTTACAATAACCAAGACATGGAAACAACCTAAGCATCATCAACAGATTAATGGACGAGAAGATATAAACACTGGTATAGTCTCAGTCATAAAAAAGAATGAAACTTTGCCATTTGCAACAACATGGATAGACATGGAGGGCATTATGCCAGGTGAAATAGGTCAGACAGAGAAAGACAAACACTGTAGGATATCACATGTGGCATCCAAAAAATACAACAAACTGATGAATAAACAAGCAAACTTACTGATACAGAGAAAAAACTACTGGTTAACCAATGAGGAGAGAGGAGGGGGGAAGAAGCAATATAGGAGTGGAGGTTTAGGAGATACAAACAGTTACATAAAATATAGGCTGTGAGGTTATATTGTACAACATGGGCAATTTACAATAACTAACCTTTAAACATTATGCATTACTATACTGTACACTTCTAACTTAATGGTATTGTACATCAATTATACTTCAGTTTGCAAAAACGAAAGCTTTAGAAGGTCAATCAGAAGAAGAAAAGGAAATCTGGAAACCTTCAAAGGAAGTAACCCAATAATTTGTATAACTTCCTTTGCTTAATTAGATTTATATTTTTCACTAAAGTTCCTTGACTTTTTAGGTTATGGCCAATTTCTTTTCAAGGTTTGAAAAAAAAAAACCAAATCCCTGCAAATGCTATCAAATTGAGTTGTGATGATTTTTGTACACCTATAATTGTAATAAAATTCATTAAGCAATAAAAAAAATAACCAAATCCCACTAAATATCAAGTTTTCTTAGGGAGTTTTCTATTTAATGCATCCAAGTTGATAATCAAAAGGGCTTTTGGGGTTAGAATCAGTCAGAAAAGACAAAGACATGCTTACAGCTCTAACTCATTATAATAAGGTTGATGAATGAAAAGTGAAAGCATTTTTCAAAACCTATTTTGCATCTATATTTTCTATCAAGAACATGAATTCTAGAACTGAAAAGGAAAGAATGGGCCACTAGTAAGCGTTACCCAAAGTCTAGGATGTGTGAAACACTGGTATCAGAGTACCTAGCTGTTCACAGTGAGTTCAAGCCTCCTGACCCAGAAGAATTAAGTCCCAGGGAGACTCAGAGAATCTGTAGAGATCACCACTGAATCACAGTCAGCAAATGGAGGGCTGTCAAAAGCATGGATTCCGCAGACTTTCCGGATGTAATGCTGGCAGCAGGAGGAACCTGGTGTTGGAGAGAGCTGGTTTGAAAGCCTGCAGTGCTACTTTCCAACCATGTGGAAACACCCTGGGCCAGGTGTGTACTTTCCTGTCTTTGGAAAAGAAGTGTCAATACCTGCCTAGCAGGGCTGTTGGATTATCTGAGGTAATAAATGCAAAATGCTAGTACAGTGCCTTGCACATGGTAGGTGCTCAATAAATAGACATTACTAATACAGATCAGCATGGTTATTATAGATCCAGGAAAAGATTCTCCAATGGATTCTTTTGGTTATTTGTAAAAACATGACATCTCTTTCATCCTGTACAACACAGTTTATATGAAAGGAGATGCTGTTCTCATATTTTTAATCTTTACAGATCTAAGTGCTAACAGATTTCCTTATTCATCATTATGCTCTGATGGCTTTTTATTCTTTGAAGAAAGGATAAAAATACTGGTCAAGAATATCCATGATGCCATACTAAAGGGTTTAAAATAAATGAAAAAGGGACAAGCAGGGATTACTAGGATGCTACATAGATTTACTAAGAAGAACTCCATCTAACTTGTTTTCTTGGATAGGATTACCAGACTAGGTCTGAGAAATATGATAGTTACAGCATAAATGAACTTTTGCTGGGCAGAAGCCTAGTCTTTTGGTATTTTTATGATAGTGTGGAAGCAACAATATGGATTAGTTAAAAACAGGCTGACTGGAGTTCCCGCTGTAGCTCAGTGGTAATGAACCTGACTAGTATCCATGAGGATGCAGGTTTGATCCCTGGGCCTTGCTTAGTGGGTTAAGGATCCAGTATTGCTGTGGCTGTGGCATAGGCCAACAGCTACAGCTCCGATATGACCTCTGGCCTGGGAACTTCCATATGCAACGGGTGTGGCCCTAAAAAGCAAGAGAAAAGAGTTCCCGTCGTGGCACAGCAGAAACAAGTCTGACTAGGAACCATGAGGTTGCGGGTTTGATCCCTGGCATTGCTCAGTGGGTTAACGATCCAGCGTTGCTGTGGCTCTGGTGTAGGCCAACAGCTGTAGCTACAATTGGACCCCTAGCTGGGAACCTCCATATGCCGCAGGTGTGCCCTAAAAAGACAAAAAAAAAAAAAAAAAAAAAAAAAAAAAAAAAAAAAAAAAAAAAAAAAAAAAAAGAAAAAAAGAACATTAATATTGTCTTAAAAGATGCACATTTTTTTAAGGTTTAAGAGCTAGTAAGGAACAGATTTCATGGGAAGCACTGGGGTACTGAAATGTCTGTCTCCTCTCTGTATATATATCTATGTGCATATAACATTTTTAGGTAAACTAAAATCATTTTTGATAAAGAGGTTTACAGAAGAGCTGATTACAGATTTATTTTGGAAAAATTGATAAAACACATTATGGTTAAAGAACAGAATTCATAATAAAAGTTTTAAAAGTGTTTTTTCACTCTTCGTTGGTTTGTCTGAGTTGGCTTGCCAACTGTGGAACTGAAATATTCGTATTGCTGAATAAACAAATGACTGAATTGTTATTAATGTTCTCCCATTGTTCTTACACCAGAGGAGAAATTAGAAGACTGTTGGCTGCCCCAATTTGCATATTTATATACAAAGGGAAAAAGAGGTAATCATATTGCTTTTCTTCCTCAGGGAGACACCATAAAGAAACATGAATAAATAATAAACTAGCTGTGTTGTCCCCAATTCAGATTTATATCATTTCTTTTCTCTCTTTCCTATTCATTTCCCTGTCTCCTAAAATAAAGTTCACAGAGTAAGTGATACTTACTGTCTGTGTAAAAGAGGTCAAGACTGACCAGTATGAGGAATGTCAAAAACTCCACTACATTTTCACATTGGAAATCATAGCTAACAAACTTTTCTGGGAGAAAAATAACCATATATCTTTAGTTCTGGTGCTAAACATAGCTTAAGTCTGTTCAAATTCAACAGAGGCCAGAAAGGCGTACTATCTGCATATTAGTAACTTATTCTCATCCTAGAGAATATCTAAGTATACAAGAAAGATAGCCAACCGGCGAGGTGATATTAAAATGTAAAGGGTGGTGCCTATGGCCAGAGTTTAGACAAAGTGGTCATGTTAAAAGACTTCACCTTGAAGAAACAAGTCTGGAAAGTTTACTTTTCTTTTTGAAAAAGGATAATAATGACACTTACATTCCGTTTGTCTAGAATGTTAGTTTTTGAAATGCTCTGTCCTATCGTCTCACCCTTCTTGTCAGATATAGTTCTAACATTACTTCTATTTTTAAAATAAACTATATTCTATGAATATAAATATGAACATAACTCCTCTTGCACAGAAATTAGTCTGTAAATGACACTGGAAGGAATTTAGAGAATCAAAGTGAAAAATCCTTTAAGAAATGGAAGTAAGTTAAGTGTTTATCTACCACTTAACTGTCATGCCCTATATTATTTGGTCTCATCATTGTATTTGACGTTAGCACCATTTGCTCCCTCCTGCTTATAAGGTCGGATATCCTCCCTTTTCCAGTTTGTATCGTACTGGGTTCTCTTGGTTACAGTCTCTCTGTCATTGCTCCTATTCAGTCTCCTTCAATGACTCTTCTTACTGAGCTCGTTCTACCACTGAAGACATTTTCTAAGGTCTGGTCCTTAAAGATTCTTTCTCAGTTTCTGAACAAGCAGTTATCAAGTACCTTCCATATGCCAGGAACCGTGTTGAGCGCTAAGAATACAGTGATGAATAACAGTAGATATGAGTCCTGCTCTCAAGGGGCCTGCAGTCTGTTGAGGAGGTGACACTAAAGAAAAACATTTCGAAAAGAGTTAATTACAAATTTTGGTAAGTGCTATAAAGGAAAAAATAGAGCATATATTAAGAATAACACAGTAAGAGGACCTGACTAGTCTGGAGTCTAAGGGAGGCTCTCTGAGGCAGTGGTGTCTGAGTAGTAATCTGAAGAACCTGCAAATGGCAAAGCAAGTGCAGAGATGCCATGTGGGGAGGAAGATAACGTTAATGATGGAAGATAAAGAAGGCCATCATCACGAGTAGAGCCCAAGAAATGGAGGAGAAGAGGTAGTTCATATTGCCACATAAGGCCTGAGGTAAGCCCCCACGCTCCCTGGCTGCAATTTGCGGCTCCATGCCAAAGACTCCATGACTATCCCAATTTATCAGCATCAGTTCTAAACTTCTGACTGCTGGTGGAATATTTACATGTGCACGTTTTCATCACCTCAAACTGAACTCAGTATTTTATATGGACTACTTGCTGCAGTGGTCACCAGAAAGCAGGGTACGCTGCGTTCAAACTAAGAGCAGAGAATAACTACATGGATCTACGAAAATCAATAGGACTCAATAGCTCAGTCTCAGAACTTAAGACTTCATGTGACTGACACTGCTTTAAGTAATAGTGAAAACAAAACAGAACAAAAAACCTCCCTGGGAGTTCTTGTTGTGGCTCAGTGGTAATGACCCCAACTAGTAACCATGAGGATGCGGGTTCTATCCCTGACCTCACTCAGTGGGTTAAGGATCCGGCGTTGCCTTGAGCTGTGATGTAAGTCACAGACACAGCTGGGATCCCGTGTTGCTGTGGCGTAGGCCGTAGCTGTGGCATAGCTGTAGGCTGATTGGACCCTTACTTGGCCCAGGAACTTCCATATACTTCAGATGCAGTGCTAAAAAAAAATTAAAAAAAAGCCCTCAAATAAACAAAAAAACAACAGAAAACTTCCCCAGACCTCTAACCCAAATCAAAAACCTTCCCATTTTCACCCAAATAAAAACCTTCCCAAATTCTTCAATATCAATATGTGATAAATACTGGAAATTATGTAAGTTAAAAATTATGTAAGTTAAAAAACTACAATTATACATTAAAATACATGACAGCATCATTTTAGAAAATGCGTAATTTATTACATGTGAGTTCATAATAAAACGGACACTTGGGAACTTTAAAAATGAGTTATAAGTAACAGTTAAATGTAAAATTCTGAAATCCTGGAACTTGAAATATTGTAATTCTAACATTTTCTTAAAACGCTTTCTCATGATTAGCATAGTTTGAAAATTATTATGCTCTTCCAAGGGGAAAAGGAGGAATTAAAAAATAGACACGTTGATGAAGGTAATGAGTTCTTCCCAGCTGGCTTTATTCTACTGAAGCTCAATATAGGATTATATTTCCTTACAGGAAGCTGTCACTGTTCTGTTTTCCAATAACCCTCAAAACAGAATGGAAAAATGCTTATGCAAAATGACACAAGCCTTAACCATTCTATGCAGGTTTTACCATTTTAATACACTTTCAACAGCTTTCCCAACTCTAAAGTTCTGTGAGTTATGAATACTTTTAAATATTTTCCAGATTCATCATGGAGGCTGCTTTTCTTCTCTGCACTGTAATCACACTGAGCTGCAATTGAAATAAACAATCAGTAAGTAGTTACTTTTTCTATAGAAAATCTTAAGAATAATACAAAGTATAATGTATCACAATGTGCAATTATTGAAAATAATTTTATTGTGAGGGGTCTTGTAAGAGATCACTTTTGGTGTGCATTTCTCTTTTACTCTGGAGACTTTAAAACACTTGCATTTCACAAGAGATATGCATGTCCGATACGGCATTCCATAGCTCAGATATACCTAGAATTTCAAAACATATTTTACAAATGGATGAAAATCATCTAGGATAAAAGTTAATCAGAAAAGATGCTCGAACACAAACTGTGAGTCAGTACCATACAGGGCTGGTAATAAAAAGATGATGGCAGATCATACTAAGTGTAATGAGAAAATAATCTTTAAATATTAATTGGAATTGATAATACATACACGTGGTAAAAAATGTCTAACAGTACAAAGAGCATACTGCATAAAGGCAGTTTTCCTATCTCTGTCTTCTTTCATTCCACAGCCCTCTTCCAGATACAACCGCTATTTCCAGCCTCCAAGTACATTTCTTGAAATATTCTAAATGAGGATATACCCATTTTTCTTCACCCCTTTTTATTTAAAAAATGATAAAGCACTATACATACTTTTCAAAAATTTTCCTGCTAAATGATCTACCTTAAAATAGTTCCACATTAAATTTACTTTACTCCTCTAAAGAGCTGCAAAATTTCCCTCGTATGGATATTCCATCATTGACTTTGTTTCCTGTTGATGGGCATTTAGGTTTTTAATCTTTTAAAATTATAAGCAATGCTGCAATTACTAATTTTACATGCTTCCTTGCACAGACTTGCCCAGGCACAAGTACTCCACTTGCAGAATAAATTCTTAAAACCGCTGGGTCACAGGGTATGCACATTTACAATTTTTGAGAGATACTGCCAAATTGGGTGCCAAAAGAGGTTGCACTAATACACATTTACATCAATGATGTGTGAAAGTGCCACGATGTGTTATTAAACTTCATGATCTGACAGGTGAAAAATGATATATGATTAGTTTAAATCTGTATTTGTCTTATGGTGGAGGATGAGTCTGAGATCTTTTTAAATGTTTAAAAGTCATCTGTCTTTTATTCTTTGCTCACTCTGTTTGTACTAGACTTTTTGGGGTTGATTTAGCCAGTCTTTATATGTGTTTAGGATATTAGCTTTTTGTCATATGTGCTATAAATATTTTTTTCACCTTGTCACTGACTTTATGACTTTTTGCTGCAGGAGTCTGCAATTTTACAGTCATTTATTAATTTCTTTTCATAGTTTCTAGGTTTTGTGTCCTGCAGAGAAAGGCTTCACTGCCCTGAGTTTTAAAAACCCCTCACATCAAAGGAACACAGTATGGCATTCAGTAGTTTTAGAATGATACATGTAGAACATCCAACCATCATCCAAAGATGGATGAAGAACATATAGAAAAATCAGAACAGCACATTTTGAGGATGACTGAATGAGTCCGCTGCAGGGCTTGTACTGAACCACTGACATGATGCTGAGATACATCAATGAGGATGACATATTAGGGACAATAATAATATTTTAACTCCTTCATTTCATTAAATATCAAGCCCTTAGCAGGATATTATTCCTAAGAGCAGTTCCCAGTTTTTAGAAGTAAATGGGAAAACCTGAAAGGATTCAGAGGTCAAAGGTAAAGTTTAAAGTATTGAATATATGTCATAAAGAGAGTTTATGACTTGGACACATTTAAAATAGAAAAAATAATTAAAATTATTAGTTATTAAAATTACTAATTTTGTGAATGGGGGAAAATGCTGAATGATTACTTTCCATCTTCACATGAGAACAGAATGGAAGGAAAAAAGCTTACGGAAAAATCTGTGAGGTGGTTACTTCACAAAACACTAAAAAAAAAAAGCTTAGAAAGAAATGGTGGAATATCTGCCATTATAGAGTTTAAGTAACAGAAGGGACATCAGTGTTGGACTTGTGGGTTTAATTCTGTCAGAAAGGACACTAGATTGGATGCCAACTGGATTATATAATCAAGCTTCTTGTAATGGTACCCTTTGTACTATAGAACTCCAGATGGTTGATTTTCAGGGGGCATTTTCTCTACCACATTCTTTGAAAAAGGTAAACTTGAAGCTTTAAGGACTGTGATACAGACGTTTAATTTCTATATATCTGAGTATCTGCCACTTAATGACTACGCAAAGCGCTTTGTAAGTGTTAACTCCTTTAATCTTTCAATAACTATCAGGGAGGTGGTATTATCCTACCTTAAATTAGAAGAAACTGAGGCTTAGAGAAGTTAAAACTGCCTGAAGTCACATGGCTACTTAATGGTACCAGACTATTTGCCTAACACCAAAACACAAGCTCGCAAGATACTGCTCACCACATCCTGGCTCCTGTTACTTTTATAACCTAAGTGAATACATGAATTATTGAATGAGTAGTTAATTCATCCATTAGTTCACAATTTCCTAAGAAACTAAACTTACTTGATAAAACTATAATTACTTTCAAGAGGGAAGGTAATAGAACGATAAACGATTACTGGATTTTCTGTTAAGTGCCATGCCACGTCCATACCAGAAATAGGTTTAAAAAAAAAAATCTATAAACATCGCAAACATAAATGAAATTCAGTGAGTATTTAGGGTTAGTCACTTTACTATGTATAAAATACTGTAATATCTAAAAAAATATTAATTTTGATTGAAACAATTATATAATTATAAGCAAATATAATTAGTAATACAGTAAAACTTGGCTTCTTTTGGTCTGGGTATCTAGCTATGTATCTAAACTATTTCCAGCCTATCTTTATAATTGCCAAAATTCTCATTTTGTTCCTGAGAGAATATTGCTCCTACTTTAGAATAAGTGGCCCATTTAATTTATATGATGTGTGTGTATTATGAGTAATTGTCCCATATTATTTCATTGATGTTCCGCATTTTCTACTCTATTTCCCACTGCACAACTTCTATGGTATTTTACATTTATATGGTCATATATAAATGTACATTACATGAAGTTAAACCGATAAGCCAAGTAATATTTTTTCATTTAAAAATTGCAATAAAAACAAAGAGCAATTTGAAACACTACATTCAAAGCAATGTCATCTACTTCCAAATCTGTCAGCGACTACCCACTTACTTGCAGAGAACATAATTCTAGAGCAGTGCAGACCTACTGGGATGACAGAGTTGTTCTCTTTTTCCATTGTCCAATATGAAAGCCGTGGCTACATGTGGCTTTTGAGCACCTAACATCCGGAAGCATGACCAAGGATGTCGACTTCAGTTGTATTTAGTATTAATTAAACAGCTGCTTGGGGCTAGTGACTATGATATTGGACAGTGCAGTTCTAGATTTAGGTGTCAACAGAAGGAAATTGATGTCTATTTCTGTTTCTAAAGTTTACTTTTTCTTTTCTTTTTTTGTATTTTTGCCTTATTTGGGCCGCACCTGGGGCATATGGAGGTTCCCAAGCTAGGGGTCTAACAGGAGCTGTAGCTGCCAGCCTTCACCACAGCCACAGCAATGCGGGATCCGAGCCACATCTGCAATCTACACCACAGCTCACGGCAACGCCGGATCCTTAACCCACTGAGCAAGGCCAGGGATCGAACCCACAACCTCATGGTTCCTAGTCGGATTCGTTAACCACTGAGCCATGATGGGAACTCCTGGTTTACTTTTTCAATGCCGAATGTTAAAGAGACTAATTTTAAATAGTTTAATCAAATAAAAATGACACTGCTCATTCTCTGGGAGCTTTTGAAGAACTTTTCTTATCTTTCATCTACTCAGATTGTCTGTTATTCTCCAGGCATAATGAGGAAGCTCCCTACCTGCTGGGAGGCTGAAGCAGCTCGCTGTTCTGCCTCACTTAGTCGCCTCTGAAGTCTGTTGGATTTTTCTTGATGCTCTAGAATTAACTTTTCATTCTATTACGGGGAAATATAAAGCAAACAAGTTAGAAATCCGTATGTGGCAAGGAGATGTTTTATGGAATAATCATTGAAAAATCTGGACATCACTTTACCACTTATAAAATACAAAAATATCTCCAAATTCACATTTTTCAAGTCATGAACTTTCAAAGTTCAAGGCTGGTTTTACATCATGATATTATGACTAAATTGTTTTCTGTCCCCCCCTCCATGTACCACCAAAGAACATGAATTAAATCCAAAAGCAAAATGAATCTGAAGTGAAGGGCAAGGCTTCGAGTTTGTGATCTGTTAACGCTGAGATGCTGGATGCCTGCTTTGGGATCCCCTGGAGAGCATGAGACACAGGCCTGGGTCTCAGAGCCAGAGGTCAACTTGACTGGAGGCCAACTTCTCTCACAAAAAACAGCAAAACTACAACCAAATGCTGAGCAACCTTCAACCAAATGGACTGTAAACTTCCAAAAAGATATTCCACTCCAGAAGACAAAGAGGAAAACATCAAGAGGCAGGAGGGGCGATTACGTGATAGAAGCAACCCCATACCACCTGGATGGGAAGCCCCACGACTAGAAAGTAACTGTATCACAGAGACTCGGCTACAGGACTGAGAGTTCTGAGCCCCATGTCAAATCCCCACACCTGGGGATCTGGCACAGGGAGAAAGAGCCCCCGGAGCATCTGGCATTGAAGGCCAGGGGGGCTTGTGTGCAGGAACTCCACAGGACTGGGGGAAAGAGGAGACACCATTCTTGAAAGGCTCACACAGACTTTCACGTGCACTGGGTCCCAGGGCAAAGCAGTCTCCATAGAAATCCAGGTGGAACCTGACTGCAATTCTTGGAGGATCTCCTGGGAAAATAGGGGTGACTGTGGCTTGTTGTGGGGGAAGGGCATTGGAGGTGAAGCTCTCGGGAATATTCATCAGCCTGTATTTCTCTGGAGGTGGCTATTTTTGGGGAAATCTGGTCCCTCCCATCAGAGCTGAGAAGCCCCAGGCCAAACAATAATCCAGGTGGGACCACTGCTCCACCCGGCAGTAACCAGGCTGCCTAAAGACCCCTCAGGCACAGAGCCAGCCTCTAAACTCATCCAGAGACAAAGCCCCACCCACCAAAGGTATAGGAATCAACCCCACCTACCAGTGGGCAGGCACCAGTCCCTCTCATCAGAAAGGCTATTGCAAGCCCCCAGCCCCGGCCCCATACCAACTTTAGCCACAGAGGAGGCAAACACCACAACTAAGAGAAGCTACAACTCTATTGTCTGCAAAAAGGTCACCACACCAAAAACCTATAAAAATGAAAAGACAGAAAACTATAACTCAGATAAGGGAGAAAGAAAGAAGCCCAGAAAAACAGTTCAGTGATGAGGTGATTATCAGCCTCCCAGAAAGAGACTTTAGACTGTTAATGGTGAGGATGATGCAAGACATTGGAAATAAACTGGAGGCAAAGATTGATAATTTACAGGAAACACTGAGCAAAGAAATACAAGATGTAAAATTAAACAAGAGATGCAAAATACAATAATTGAAATACAAAATTCATTAGAAGCTGCCAACAGTAGAATACAGGAGGCAGAAGAACGAATCAGCGAGGTGGAGGACAGATTAGGGGAAATCACTAATGCAGAAGAGAGAAGAGATAAAAGATTGAAAGGAAGTGAGGAGAGTCTTAGAGAACTATGGGATAATGTTAAATGCACCAGCATACGTATTATAGGGGTGCCAGAGGGAGAAGAGAGAGAGAGAAAGGGACAGAAAAAAATATTCGAAGAGATAATAGCCAAAAACTTCCCTAATATGGGAAAGGAACCACTCACTCAAATTCAGGAAGGGAAATGAGTACCATATAAAATAAACCAAAGGAGGAACACCCTGAGACACATATTAATCAAAATGACCCAAATTAAAGACAAAGAGAAAATTTTGAAAGCAGCTAGGGAAAAGAAACAAACGACATACAAGGGAACCCCGATAAGGTTATCAGTAGATTTTTCAGCTGAAACTCTGCAGGCCAGAAGGGAGTGGCATGATATACTTAATGTGATGAAAGGTAAAAACTTCCAACCAAGATTGCTTTACCCTGCAAGGCTCTCATTCAGATTTGAAGGAGAGATCAAAACCTTTACAGATAAGGAAAAGCTAAGAGAATTCAGCAACACTAAACCAGCTTTACAACAAATCCTACAGGCACTTCTCTAGACAGAGAAGAAAAGGCCACAACCAGAAACAAAAACACCACAAATGACAAGGCTCACCAGTAAAGCTATATATACAGTGCAGATACTAAATCACCCATGCACAATTATGCAACCAAAATCAGAAATCGTGAAAAAAGAGCACAAATGCAGGTCACTGGAGAAGCACTTGCAATTAAGAAACCAACAACTTAAAACAATCTCATTTGTATATAGACTCCTATATCAAAACTTCAGGGTAACCGCAAACCAAAAATCTACAATTGATACACAAAGAAATAAGAAAAATAAACTCAAATACAACATTAAAGATAGTCATCTTGTGAGAGGAGACAACAAGACAATAAGGGAAGAAAAAAGAGCAACAAAAACCCAAAACAGTTAATAAAATGGCAATAAGAACATACATATCAATAATTACCTTAAATGTTAATGGACTGAGTGCCCCAACGAAAAGACATATAGAGTAGCTGAATGGATACAAAAGCAAGACCCATATATATGCTGTCTTCAAGAGACCCACTTCATTTCCAGGGAGACATACAAACTGAAAGTGAGAGGATGGAAGAAAATATTCCATGCAAACGGGAATCAAAAGAAAGCTGGAGTAGCAATACACATATCAGACAAAATAGACTTTAAAATGAAGAACACTTTAAAAGACAAGGAGGGGCACTACATAATGATCAAAGGATCAATCCAAGAAGAAGATGTAACAATTTTAAATATCTATGCACCCAACATAAGATCACCACAATATATAAGGCAACTGCTAACAACCTTAAAAGGAGAAATCAACCATAACACAATCATAGTGGGGGACTTTAACACCCCACTTAAAGCAATGGATAGATCATCCATCAGAAAATCAATAAGGAAAAACAGGCCCCTGAATGAAGCATTAGATCAGATGTACTTAATAGATATTTATAGGACATTCCATCCAAAAGCAACAGAATACACATTCTTCTCAAGTGCGCATGGAACATTCTCTAAGATTGATCACATCCTGGGGTACAAATCAAGCCTCGGTAACTTTAAGAAAATTGAAATCATATCAAGCATCTTTTCTGACCACAATGCTATATGACTGGAAATCAACAACAAGAAAAAAATGGCCAGAAATACAAACACATGGAAACTAAACAACATGCTACTAAACAACCAATGGATCACTGAAGAAATCAAAGAGGAAATTAAATAATACCTAGAAGCAAATGACAACAAAGACACAACACTCCAAAACCACTGGGATGCAGCAAAAGCAGTTCTAAGAGGAAAGTTTATAGCAATACAAGCCTACCTCAGGAAACAAGAAAAAGCTCAAATAAACAACCTAACTTTACAACTAAAGCAGCAAGAGAGGGAAGAACAGACAAGAACTAAAGTTAGTAGGAGAAAAGAAATCATAAAGATCAGAGCAGAAATCAATGAAATAGAAACGAAGAAAACCAAAGAAAAGATCAATGAAACTAAAAGCTGGTTCTTCGAAAAGATCAACAAAATTGATAAACCCTTAGCCAGACTTATCAAGAAAAAAAGAGAGAGGACACAAATCAATAAAATTCGAAATGAAAAAGGAGAAGTCACAACAGATATCACAGAAATACAAAGGATCATAAGAGACTACTATATGCAACTATATGGCAATAAAATGGAAAACCTAGAAGAAATGGAAACATTCTTAGAAAAGTAAAATCTTCCAAGACTAAACCAAGATGAAATAGAAAATATGAATAGACCAATCACAAGTTCTGAAATTGAAACTGTGATTAAAAAATTTCCAATGAAGTCCAGGACCAGGTGGTTTCACATGTGAATTCTACCAAACATTTAGAAAAGAGCTAACACTTATCCTTCTGAAACTCGTCCAAAAAATTGCAGAGGAAGGGACACTCCCAAACTCATTCTATGAGGCAACCATCACCTTGATACCAAAACCAGACAAAGATATCACAAAAAAAGAAAATTACAGGCCAATCTCACTGATGAACATAGATGCAAAAATCCTCAACAAAATACTAGCCAACCAAATCCAGCAATACATTAAAAGGATTGTACATCACGATCAAGTGGGATTTATCCCAGGGATGCAAGGATTCTTCAATATCTGCAAATCAATCAGTGTGATACACCACGTTAACAAACTGAAGAATAAAAACCATATGATTCTCTCCATAGATGCAGAAAAAGTCTTTGACAAAATCCAACACCCATTTCTGATAAAAACCCTTCAGAAAGTGGGCATAGGGGGAACTTACCTCAACATAATCAAGGCCATCTATGACAAACCCAGAGCTCACATCATTCTCAATGGTGAAAAACTGAAAGAATTCCTGCTGAGATCAGGAACAAGACAGGGATGTCCACTCTCACCGCTACTATTCAACATAGTTTTGGAAGTCCTAGCCTCAAAAACCAGAGAAGAAAAAGAAATAAAAGGAATCCAAATTGGAAAGGAAAGTCAAACTATCACTATTTGCAGATGACATGATACTATACCTAGAGAATCCTAAAGACTCTACCAGAAAACTGTTAGAGCTCATCAATAAATTTGGCAAAGTTGCAGGGTACAAAATTAATACTCAGAAATCAATGGCATTTCTATATACTAACAATGAAAAATCAGAAAGAGAAATTAGGGAAGCAATCCCGTTTACCATCGCATCAAAAAGAATCAAATACTTAGGAATAAACCTACCTAAACAGACAAAAGACCTGTATGCTGAAAACTATAAGATGCTGAGGAAAGAAACCAAGGATGACATGAGCAGATGGAAAGACATACCATGCTCTTGGGTTGGAAGAATCAATATTATCAAAATGACTATACTACCCAAGGCAATCTACAGAGTCAATGCAATCCCTATCAAATTACCAAGGACGTTTTTCACAGAACTAGAACAAAACATTTTAAAGTTTGTTTGGAAACAGAAGACCCAGAATAGCCAAAGACATCCTGAAAAAGAAAAACGGAGCTGGAGGAATCAGGCTCCCTGACTTCAGACTCTACTACAAAGCTACAGTCATCAAAACCGTATGGTACTGGCACAAAGACAGAAATATAGATCAGTGGAACAGGATAGAAAGCCCAGAATTAAATCCATGCACCTATAGTCAACTAATCTATGACAAAGGAGGGAAGAATATACACTGGAGAAAAGACAGCCTCTTCCCAGTGGTGCTGGGAAAACTGGACAGCCACATGCAAAAAAAGGAAACTAAAACACTTCCTAACAACATGCACAAAAATAAACTCAAAATGGATTAAAGATCTGGATATAAGACCAGATGCTATAAAACTCTTAGAGGAAAACATAGGCCAAACACTTTCTGACATAAATGATAGCAATATCTTCTCAGATCCATCTGTCAGAGTAATGACAATAAAAAGAAAAATAAACAAATGGGACTTAATTAAACTTCAAAGTTTCTGCACAGCAAAGGAAACCCTAAACAAAACAAAAAGACAACCCACAGAATGGGAGAAAATATTTGCAAATGATTCAACTGACAAGGGATTAATCTCCAAAATTTACAGACATTTCCTATAGCTCAATAGCAAAAAAACAAACAACCCCATCAAAAAATGGGCAGAAGATCTAAACAGACAAGTCTCCAAAGACATGCAGATGGCCAAAAACACACAAAAAGATGTTCAACATCACTCCTCATTAGAAATGCAAATCAAAACCACTATCAGTTACCACCTTACACCAGCCAGAATGGCCATCATGAAAAAGTCAACAAACAATAAGTGCTGGAGAGGGTGTGGAGAAAAAGGATCCCTATTACACTGCTGGTGGGAATGCAAATTGGTGCAACTACTGTGGAAAACAGTATGGAGATTCCTCAGAAAACTAAAAATAGAATTACCATTTGATCCAGCAATCCCCCTCCTGGGCATCTATCCAGAGGAAACAATGACTTGAAAAGACACATACACTCCAGTGTTCATTGCAGCACTCTATGCAATAGCCAAGTCATGGAAGCAACCTAAATGCCCATCGACAGAGGAGTGGATAGGGAAGATATGGTACATACACACAATGGAATATTACTCAGCCATTAAAAGGAATGAAATAACAACATTTATAGCAACATGGATGGACCTGGAAATTATCATGCGAAGTGAAACCAGTCAGAAAATTAGACAGCACCATCCAATGCAACCGCTTACATGTGGAAACTGAAAAGACACAATGAACTTCTTTGAAGAACAGATAATGACTCACAGACTTTGGAAAACCTTTGGTTTCCAAATAAGACAATCTGGGGGGTGGGGGAATGCACTGAGGGTTTGGGATGGAAATGCTATCAAATTGAGTTGTGATGATTTTTGTACACCTATAATTGTAATAAAATTCATTAAGCAATGGAAAATAAAAGTAAAAAAAGTTGTTAAAAAATAAATAAATTGAATGAAGAGAACTATACTGGCTGTTCCCATTTACCAAGATGTTTCCATATGTACTTTTTCCCCCCTCCAAGGTAACTATGTAGTTTTAAATTTAAGAGGTACATCATTAACACTTGAGAAAATCTGGGGGGAAAATGCCATCATCTATAATAATCGTTTTCATAGTTAAAATTACTACATATATAATGTACATTTTTCTGTCTTGCTACCATAATGGTTAAGGCACAGTCCAGATTAGATAAATCCTAATATATGAAACTGTTATTTTTTAACTGATCATTTTAGTTGATCTTTTAAAATAATTACCATTACTGTGCTCAATATTTTCTTTTATTTTTTTCATATTTTATATTTTTTCCTTAGAACAGATTCCTGGTAGTGAGAGATATATCAAAGAGTATTTTAATGTCTACTGTTTAGTTGCTTTATAAATTGCTTATATCAATTTATAATGGTATAAAACTGAAGAGTAATTACTTCTCTATGACTCTAATAGAAGGCCGCAGAGAGTTATTGAACCATAGAGCCTATGAGGGATATTCCAACAAGTACATCTGAAGTTAGAACATCAATTAAGAGCTAGAGTTCTCAAAGTTCTAATCGTGGTCTAGAAATTGTTTACTTTTCCTTCCAAGAAAAAATGATGAACCTTTGCTATATTTAGTTCTAAAGTATTAATCTAAAGGAGTATTTTAATATATTCTAGTAGGCCAGTGTGTTTTTTACATGTCTTCTGTGAGGGATTAAAATAAGGAGTTGGTTTAAAAAAAATTCTTAGACATGAACAGAAATAAAGAGGATCCCGACAGCTCTGAAATAGCACCAGGTATACTGGTAACACTGAAATAAGGGCTCTATCTTTGTCATTTAAATATGATGAATCATTGACTTTCAAAGCTTTTATTCACATTATATTATGTGTGGACTTCTAAGGCTATGCATGATTTCTATAAGAAATACATCTGCATGGCCACTTCCAAGTAGAGAATTAATTTGGACTTGGCTCAGGTAAAATTCTATAATGTGTGTATCAAGCTGCAGCAGAAAGGACTTCCCTGGAGAGTCATTATCTTACCTCAACTACCTTTTCATTTGCCACTTCCAGCTGAGAAAGCAGCTCTTGGGTATGAAGTTTCTGTCGACTCAGCTCACTCCTATTAATCAAGAGAGGGGGGAAGAAAAGAAAAGAGTAAAAGCCATTAATGTAACTTTTCAAAAATCTAATAACAAAACAGAATTTTTACTAGTGATATACATGCTCATGTTAGGGTGCAAAACAAAACTTGCTTATTAATAGACAATATCAAAAAGCCAAACAACCCCTCAAACCCACACATACTTTAAAAGTGCCAGTGTCTTTAATATTACTATCTTCAAGTATTATTTGGCATTAATATGAAAGTATATTTATATTAAACAGATCCAGTCTGTTATTTTTTTTTTGGCTGTGCCTGTGGCATGGGGACCAGGGGTTGGACCCATACCACAGGAGCGACCTAGGCCACAGCAGTGACACTGTTGGATCCTTAACCTGTTGCGTCACCAGGGAACTCCAGTATTTGTTATTTTAAGATTTATCATTATAGTGCTTCTTAAAATTAAGGGCTCAATTCTTGGAAATTTTAAGGTAATGTTAATCACTACAACATCATTTCAGTATAGTAAATTCAGGATTAAAATTTATGTTTTGGTTGTATATATGCTTTATTTTCTGCATTCCTATTCTTTGTGATTTATTAGCATGAATTATCTTAAGCACAGAAATGTCTTGTTCAGTATCTGAGCATTATCTTGTTTTTGCCCAAAGATAATTTCAAGAGCCTCAGGTTAGAAGTAGATACAACGTTGTTTTGAAAATAACTTGAAAAAAGATCAGGTCAGTTTCTGAGTATTGAAATAGTTAATTCAGGATTGAATTTTACCCTCTGACCCCTACCTCTGCTTCTAAAATAAATCAATAGATTAACACTTCCAAAATAACCTCAGCTTTGATTTTTTTCCAAGCGAGCCTAAAAACCCAGTAAGTCTAGTGTCCTATATTTGAGTAAATTGTTAATGTCAGCAAGCAATGCAATTTGTTATACATACATAGTGAACAAAAAATAATAGTGTCCACAAATCAAATTCCACAAATATTTACTAAACACTCTTTATGGCCAAGTGCAAGGCATATGGTGATAAACACACAGATGCTGCCTTAATAGGACTTACTGACAAAGAGGAAAATGACTTATTCTTACTCAGTGGCTTCATGAGTAGTCACTATGAGGAGCTGGAGTATTTATCACTGTGTGACAGACAAGCTGAAATCTTAGCTTTATTTTGGTGGTAATAATATTGTAGGATGAATTACTGTGCTTACCTCTTTTTTTTTTTTTTTGGTCTTTCTAGGGCCACACCCATGGCATATGGAGGTTTCCAGGCTAAGGGTCTAGTCAGAGTTGTAGCTGCCTGCCTACACCACAGCCACAAATTGGGATCCGAGCTGCGTCTGAACCTATACCACAGCTCATGTCAAGGCCAGATCCTTAACCCACTGAGCGAGGCCAGGGATTGAACCCGTGTCCTCATGAATACTAGCTGGATTTGTTACTGCTGAGCCACAACGGGAACTCCTTTGTGCTTACTTTTAAGTGTCTTGTGTAGTTTAAAACCACTGCTGCTCCTCAACTTAACAACAAAACAAAGAAAAGCAAAATGACTGAAGTGGCCAGTCTTTAAGGCCAAAAGGAATTAAAGGTAAAAGTTATGTCCATTAGTGCTGATGAAAAATAACCCTTGAGCACTATGGAGATGAAGATGACACCAAGACTTTATTTATAAAATTACCCAACATTCAGTTTATATAAAACCTTTTCAAAAAACACCTACTGCATAATTTGATGCCTTAAACTATTCACTTACCCATGACAATTTATCTGAATAACAGTAATAACTTCCAAGAATTACTACTGTTGCAAAAACCGTGGCAGTGGAAAGAGACTAGTGGCACTTGGGAGATACAGAATAGCCAGGTTTATTCATCACTGGTAGGAATTTAGAGGAGTTGCCTCCAGAGTCTGAGCACCAGGTATTTGTTCTGGGTAGCTTTTATACAATACAGACTTCTGGGTCTTGTTTTTCCCAGGCAACCAGTCCTGGACCTCCCCCTTTCCAGAGCAGACAGAGTTCCTACCTAAGAAGCTGAGCAAACAAGATTACAAAAGTGAAATTTACAAGAAATGCTTGGTGCACCATTAGCAGGGCTGCTAGCAAGGAGATAAGGTACACAGTTGCTACAAGATTACAAGAAGGGTGGTATGTGGGGAGCAAAGGCTGCTGACAGGCACACAGCCTCTTCAGCCGGTGTGTGGGGGTGGCGGTGGAGGGGGTGGTGGTGTTTTTCTAGTTAAAACTCTTACTTCATTGCCTCCTCTTGATGTTCAGGGTGCATCTGCATGGGTGAGAATGGATCCTGACAGGGTCAAGGGGACCAGATTAATAATAGCAAACAACAAACATCACCCGGCAGGCAATTCCTCAAGCTTCAGCCTTGCGTGGACTGACCAGCTTCTGGTGTGGTCAGAAGAGGGCCTTGTGAGTGCTGTCTTCTCCTCTGTATTGTCAGGCATAGAGGTTTCTCTGGGTCAAGGGCAGCAGCTCTCCATTCCCCGCAGTCATCAGTTGGGCCAGCTAGTTTAACTTTGGAGTGATAGATCCAGGAGTCTATTCCTATTACTTTGAGAGCAGTGGGGGTGGTTAAGATTACAATGTAAGGCCCTTTCCATACTGGCTTTAAAGCCTCCTTTTTCCAGTCCTTTATCCACACCTGGTCCCTTGGTTTGTGGGGGTGTACTGTTATGCCTAAAGATACAGGTATTCTGTGACCCACTAGTGTATTTGTGAGACAGTGAGCCCCAATCCTTGCAGTGTTTATGTAAATCTAAGTCTCCCAATTCTCTGGTGTTTCCTCTCAAACTGATCAGCAGGGCAGTCTTCCATATAAAGATTTCAAATGGTGAGAATCCTAGTCCCACTCCGGGTGAGCATCTCACTTTTAGGAGGGCCACTGGCAACATATCTACCCAGGGCAAGCTGATCTTCTGACATGACCTCACTAGAGCCCATTCAGTTCATGTGTTCTACTTTCCCTGAGCTTTGAGGGCGATAGGCTGAATGTAGCTTCCACTGGATCTGTAAGGCTTTTGCTACCTGCTGCACTGTCTCAGCCACAAATGCATGTCTGTTGTCTAACCCGATGGTCAGAGGCATTCCGTACCTGGGAATGATGTCTCTCGAGGGTGCCTTGGTTACTTCTCTTGCCTTTTCAGTTCGGGACGGGAAGGCGTCTACCCATCCTGAAAAGGTACAGACAAAAACTAGCAGGTATCTGTATCCCCTGCTTAGGGTGACCTCAGTGAAGTCCACTTCCATATCCTCAAATGTGGACAGTCCACAGTGTTGTGTCCCAGCTGGTCTGCTAGGCTCCTGGCGAGCATTATTTTGTAAACAAGTTATGCACTGTTGGGAAGTGGAGGAACAGAGTGAGGGAAGATGTGCAATGAGACAGTAACAACCCAGTAAGGTCTCTAAGGCAGTTTTGCCCATGTGGGTCAGTTCGTATTGCCTGTGGACTAGTTTGTAGGCTAGCTGTTCCAGAACATAAACCCAGTGGTCCTGTGTGACCCACCATCCCATCTTAGTTTTGGTTCCTCCTTCATCTTTTATCCATTTTTCTTCTTCTGGAGAGTACTTGGGGACAGTTGGCACTTCTGGGGCCAGGAGGACCTTGGGTTTGTCTGGTGGTTGCTCCCGGGCTGCTTGTCTGGTGGCTGCATCAGCACTGCAGTTTCCTTTTGCCACCGGCTCGCCTCCCTTTTGGTGGCCTTTGCAGTGGATAACTGCCATTTCTTTAGGCTCCCCTACTGCTTCTAGGAGTTTAAAAATTTCAGGTTGATTTTTGATCCTTTTTCCTTCAGCAGTAAGGAGTCCTTTCTCCTTATATAAGGCTCCCTGGACATGTAGAGTTGCAAAGGCATATTGTGAGTCAGTACAGATATTAACTTACTGGTTTTGGCTGAGCTCTAGTGCTCTGATTAACGCCCATAATTCTGCTCTCTGCACTGACCAACCTTGAGAAAGTGCTTCTGCTTCCATCACTTCTGAGTCAGACACCACAGCATATCCTGCCTTCCTTTTTCCATCCTCCATGAAGCTACTGCCATCAGTATATAGAACCAGGTCTGGATTTTGGAACGGTTAGTTAAGTCAGGCCTGATGGAAACCACTCCATCTAGTACTTCTAAGCAGTTATGGTCTGGGGGGCCCCGCTTCATCTGGTGGAAAGGTGGCTTGGGTTCAGAGTTTGTACAACGTCCAGCTTTACCCACGGATTTTCAAATAGTAACCCTTGGTATTGAGTCATCCGTGCATGCATGAGCCAGTGGTGGCCCCGACTGTCCATCAGGGGCCAAATGAATGAGGGACTTTTACATTGAGGTTCTGTCCCAGAGTCAGCTTGTCAGCCTCTCTTACTAACAACGTGGTAGCACCCAGCGCTTGGAGGCAGGGAGGCCATCCAGCTGCTATTGAGTCAATTTGCTTAGACAAATATGCCACTGGCCTCAGCCAAGGCCCAAATTCTTGGGTTAGGACTCCCAAGGCCATTCCATTTTTCTCATGAACAAAGAGGTTGAATTCTCTGGTTACACTGGGAAATCCTAAGGGTGGAGCCTCAGTGAGTTTGTTCTTGATTGCCAGAAATGCTGCCTCCTGGTTTGGTCCCCATTCAAGGGGAGCCTTTTCTCCTTCTTTTAGGGCCTCATACAGAGGTCTGGCCAAGTCTGAAAACCTGGGGATCCATATCCTGCAGAATCCCGCTGCCCCTAGGAACTCAAGAACCTTCCGGCAGGTGGTAGGGACTAGAATGGCACAAAATGCATGTTTTCTTTCAGTCCCTAGGATTCGTTGGCCCTGCATGATGTTAAAGCCCAGATACTTGACTTGTTTCTTACAGATTTGTGCTTTTTCTTTGATACCTGATACCCAGCCTCCATTAGTAGGGAGAGGAGAGCTTCTGTTCTCTCTAGACATTGAGCCTGCATGGTGCTGGCCAGCAAGAGGTCATCAACATACTGCAGCAAGACACAGTCTAGTTTTTGTTCAGGAAATTCAGCCAGGTCAGTGGCCAGGGCGCCGCTGAAAAGAGTAGGAGAGTTCTTGAATCCTTGTGGGAATCTTGTCCAAGTGAGCTGATCCTTTGTCCCAGTGTGTGGATTTTTCCATTCAAAGGCAAACAAGGGTTGACTAGCAGGTGCCATTGGAGGCAGACGGCTGCATCTTTTAAGTCCAGGCAAATGAACCACTCAGCGGTGGAAGGGATCAGCCCCAGCAGGGTATATAGATTAGGTATGGAAGGGTGCAATATGATTGTTGCCTCAATTATGGCCCTTAGGTCCTGAACTGGGCAGTAGTCATGTGTCCCCAGTTTTTTTACAGGCAATAAGGGGTGTTCCAGGGCGACTGACACTCCATCACAAGTCCGTGCTCAAGTAGCCTGTCCAGGTGAGCCTGGATTCCCAGTCAAACTTCTCTGGGAATCGAGTTATGCCGCAGCTTTACCGGTTGAGCTCCAGGCTGCAGATCAATCAATTTAGAAGCATCACATCTTGATAGTCCTGGAGGGTTTCTTTTGGCCCAGACCAATGGGTACTCACTCTAGTTCCAGGGGAATGGCGCCGCTGAAAAGAGTAGGAGAACAGTATAGGTGCCATTCTTCTTTCCTTATTACAGTGAGAGCAATGACTAAAGGAGAGCCAGTTCTGTTAATCTGAGTTGAGCTGATCTGTCAGTGGAGGAGGAGATTTGAGCCCCCATCTTGGCCAGCAGGTCTCTTCCATCAAGGGAACTGGGTAGTCAGGCAGGGAGTTTGGGTGCTGGTGGCCCCAATGATGTTAGCTTCTTTTCCCAAGAGGTGAGCCACGGGTTGCGTGACCGTTGAATGTTCAGCTCCTGTATCTACCATAAAGTCTACGGGACAAATCCCTACTTGAGTTCTGACCACAGGCTCTCAGGAGCCCAGTTGGAGAGAGTCTGGTCCCCTTTAGTCAGATTCTGCTTAGGCTAAGCCTATTAGATTTGAGCTGGATGGCTCGGGTTGGTATCGGCTAGGCAGGGGTGCCATTTTGGCCTTTCTCTTAGGACGGTAGGGGCATTCATTTACAGTAGGCACATTGATCATGTACGAGGGGGCTCCTTTTCTCGAGGCAGAGGTTTCTTTTTGGACTGGGTTACTAGGACCTTGCACTGTCCCTGGTCTGTGACACAAAACCGAACCCAAGATGGCCTTAACTGGGAAACTTCTAACCACTGATCAATGGATGGAAATTGGTCTGGGTGTCCAGGGTCTCCTGTTATAACATATACTGCTCAAACTGTGGGCACATCTAAGGTCCCTTCCGAGGGCCATTTGACCCAATAGACGGCCACTCTAGGCTACAAAGAGTGTGCAGGTTTCCAGAATTCAGTTTCACACCATAATCTCCAGAAAATCCTTTCTCAAAATTCCTGATTAGTATGTGTCTTGGGGTGTTCCTTCTTGGGTTTATTTTATATAGTACTCGTCCTTCCTGGATTTGAGTGAGTGGTTCCTTTCCCATGTTAGGGAAGTTTTTGGCTACTATCTTTTCAAATATTCTTTCTGTCCCTTTCTCTCTCTCTTCTCCTTCTGACAACCCTACAGTATGGGTGTTGGTGTGTTTAATGTTGCCCAGAGTTCTGTGAGACTCTCTTCATTTCTTTTCAATCTTTTTTCTCTTTTCTGTTCTGCATCAGTGATTTCCACTAGTCTGTCCTCCAACTTGCTTATTCATTCTTCTGCCTCCTGTATACCGTTGGTTGCTTCTAATGAATTTTTTATTTCAGTTATTGTATTTTGCATCTCTGCTTGCTTAAGTTTTAAATATTTTATTTCTTTGCTCAGTGTTTCCCGTAAATTATTGTTTTTGGTTTCCACAGTATATACCACAGGGCTTTTACACAGAGGGATTTAATATTTGCAGATTTATTGCTAAATTTCTATAGGAAACCTAACAGAAGATTTTATTCCTTATTTGCTCAACAAACAGTTACTGAAGAATCTGCCACAAAACATAAAGATTACTTTTATTTATAGTCTACTACTTTCTCCAAAGGATTTAAAATGGCTAAGAAAAGGTTATTTTTCCATTAAGCATTTCCTTCAGTCTCACTTCTGAATGAAATTTTAGAAGTTATTAAATGGTGGAGAGAAAAGTGATTTCACCAACTGTATCCCCTGAGACTTTCCTAGAGCCTCCCTGTCAGTACTTTGCAGCTCCTTATTTCTCTGTCAGGATATTTCATTGCAGGGATAAAGGAAAAACCCAGGAGGATGATCTGACTCTGTACTATCTATGAGAAAATGTCACTTCATTACAGAACACAATTGAGAGTTCTATATCATTAGTGATTTAGGATAAACATAAAATAAGACGTTCCAGAAAGTTTCACCTTGGTATTATACTTCAAACACTTGCTAAGTAAAGCTACATAATCTCTTCACTGGAAATCTCTTAAAACAGAGACATTCTTACCTATCGGGGTGATTTAAGTGGAGCCTACTAGAAGGCAGAGATAGATGACATTTCTAGTTTCTATAGTACATTATGGCAGTTAAAGGGCACTTTTATTAAGTAAAGAATTTAAATGGAATTGTACCCAGTTTTTCTATGATTTCTGCCGTATTATATAACATGTTATAAGGTTTAAGGTAAAATTATCTTCTACCAATTTTAAAGTAACTATAGAAGAATGAGGAATTCCTTATAATAGCACTGAGAATTGTTTAGCCCATCAGCAAACTAAGTTAACTTTTATATAATTCAGGTATGTATGATGGAAAATCCTAATCATGTCTACAAAATTATAATTAAAAAATTTAGTTGTAAAATATAATTGATTTACTACTTTATGAAAAGTAAAATTTTACAAAATAATTTATAAACTAATTAATGCCATAGCTATTAAGAAAATATTAAAATCGACACAGGGGAGTGAATCATCTAATTCTGCAATTGGAGATGAAAGTAGGTGAAGGCTGAGCAAGGGCTCTTCATCTGGGTCATGGACAGGCCTCAGGGATGTTTATAAATACCCTGAAATATATTCAAGATCTTCCCATTTCCACAGATTTTTAAGAGGTTTGATGTCTAAGGAAGGATAAGGATTTTGTCTGGACTTTTTGTTTGCACTATACAAAGTTTTTTAAACAATTTATTTATTTTATTATAGTTGATTTACAGTGTTGTGCCAATTTCTGCTCTACAGCAAAGTGACCCAGTCATACATATATACACATTCTTTTTCTCATATTACCTTCCATCATGTTCTATCCCAAGAGGCTAGACTTAGTTCCCTGTGCTGTACAGTAGCACATTTACATTTAGTTCCATTCTATTTTTTTTTTTTTGTCTTTTTGCCTTATCTAGGGCCGCACCCGTGGCATATGGAGGTTCCCAGGCTACAGGGTCTAATCGGAGCTGTAGCTGCCGGCCTTCGCCACAGCCACAGCAATGCGGGATCCGAGCCGCGTCTGCAACCTACACCACAGCTCACGGCAACGCCGGATCTTTAACCCACTGAGCAAGGCCAGGGATCGAACCCGCAACCTCATGGTTCTTAGTCGGATTCGTTAACCACTGAGCCACGACGGGAACTCCTGGTTTCACTCTGAATGTAATAGTTTGCATCTACTAACCCTAAATGCCCAGTCCATTTTTTTTTTTTTCCTTTTGTCATTTTAGGGCCGCACCTGCGGCATGTGGAGGTTCCCAGGCTAGGGGTCTAATCGGAGTTGTAGCTACTGGCCTACGCTGCAGCCACAGCAATGCAGGATCCAAGCCGCATCTGCGACCTACACCACAGCTCACGGCAACGCCGGATCCTTAACCCACTGAGCAAGGCCAGGAATCGAGCCCGCAACCTCATGGTTCCTAGTTGGATTCATTAACCACTGCGCCACGACGGGAACTCCCCCAGTCCATTCTTATTCTCCCTAAAAAAGAATAATATGATGCCATCTGCAGCAACATGGATGCAACTAGAGATTCTCATACTAAGTAAAGTGAATCAGAAAGAGAAAGAAAAATACCATTTGATATCACTTAAGTTGGAATCTAAAATATGCAAGGTTAAGTTTTTAAAGAATTTTTTTTAAAGTATGAGCAACTAATTGGAGTGTTTTCATGTTGAATGTCTTTCTTATACAAACCACATCCACAATGTTATCATCTATAATTATTTCTACTTTTGGTTTCATTAGGGTGGAATAAGAATTTAAAGCACTAGACAAGCAATCCAAATACAGAATTACTCTAGTTTATAGTATTCCCTCTGTTTTATGGTTGCTTGTCCAGACTTAATTCAGCAGCAGATTTGCCAGAGTACAAAACTCAGTTTAAAAAGAAATAATAACTTTCTCATTTTATCCCCATGTACCACTTATTTAATTACATATTTCTGAAAAAGTGTAACTGGCATAACCTGGTTTGGGAACAATCACTGATACTGTAAGGCAAGTGCCAGACGACACAGGGTGAAGCTGACCAGGTAAGGGCATGTGGAATGCCTTGGGTACTGGTCAGCATGCTTTGTACAGAAACTTCAGTAGTTAATGTTGCCCACAATCACATGGACATCAGCCAAGAGGGTTTTCTACATCAGCTGAACATTAATACTGTCCCTTATTATAACTTTAATGCTGCAAAAAAAAGTTATTCTCATCTTATAGGTAAAGGAATTAAGACTCAGAAAAGTTAATGTTCCTAAGCTCATGCGGTGACTGAATGAAAAAAATGGGGTTCATACTCAGTCTTTTAATCAAAATGTTCTCTCAACTAAATCACACTGCTTTTCACCTTAAGCCCAATCAATTATAAGAGATGATAGTAAAGCATATCTGTGGCATTATATAATACCAAGACTTTAAAGGCAAAATGAAGAGTCTCTAAAAAACAAGTTAAATCCTGAGTATGCAGCAAAATGGTTAATGACTGCAGACTGTGACCTCAACTTTGCATATGGCTTCAAAAGACCTGACTACTAAAAAAGGAAATTCATCCAAAGGTTTCAAATCTCCCTCAGCTAACTAAAAATACCACAGGTTACAGCAGAGAGGACAGTTTTAGATATACTAGAGCACCTTGGGCACAGTCCACGTTCTTTCTTTCCCCATCTGCACATTACCCCAAAGTGATCTCATTTGGGCCAGGACTGTAGAGGGACGCTAATGAGCACCTCAAATGCAACCTGCCCCAAACTGCACCCACTTTTTATCCATACACTCGCAAGTGTCCTCCTTCCAGATGTTCAAGTCAAAGTTCATGCATCATCTTTGAGTCCTCCCATTTCCTCATCCCATATATTCAACTTACAAGTTCTACCCTACACCTTCCTAATGTATTTCATAACTGTCCATTTCTTTCCATCTCCACCAACAACCCTCTGTTCTAAGCCACTATCATCTATTGCCTAGAATGCTGTAATAATCTAGAATCTGGTTTCCCTGAATCCATTTTTGCCCCTTCTCTAGTCTATTTTCCACACAACAGCTAAAGTGGTCTTTTAAAGATCCAAGAATGTTTAAAATTCTCCAATGATTTCCTACTGCTACACTTTGGGACTTTAACTTAAAACAGTCTTAAATATCTTTAAGTAAGTAAAAACAGCTTACTTAAAATACAAGATTCTCATGGTCTGATCCTTGCCTAGTTCCTCAAGCTGACAGAAATCTCTTCACTCAATACACTTTAATTAATTGGGTCTGCTCTTAACACTGGACATTTGTACTTCCATCTACCTGAGTATTCCCCAGCCTTTTCATATAGTTGATTTCTTTCTATTATTTGGGCCTCAGTTTAAATCTCACCTTTTCTGACTACTTTTTAAAAAACAATCCAGCCCTTCCCTTTCAGCTCCCATCTTGTCCAAGTTAGTTTATCACACCATGTCATTTGTCTCCTTCTTCATGCCATTTAAAACATCTAAAATTACCTTGTTTATTTGTTAGTTTACCTTTTTATTATTTCTCTCCCCACAGTGGAATGAAAGCCCTAAAAGAGAAGCTACCTGGAATTTCTCTTGTGGTACAGCAGGTTAAGGATCTCGCGTTGTCACTGCAGTGGCTTGGGTTGTTGCTGTGGCTAGGGTTTGATCCCTGGCCAGGGAACTCATATGCCACAGGCATGGCTGAAAACAAAAAACAAAATCCCACAAAAAACAGAGAGAGAAGCTACATTCAAAGGCTTAGAACAGTGCCTGGCACATGTAAGGTAGTTTTTAGCTTAGACTAACTTTAGTTAATTCTATAGGATCGGTAACCAGCCCATGCAATAACACTTCTAATATACCATATCTTACTTTTTCAAAGATTTTGCAACCTACTTGCTCTCATGTCATAATTAAATAGACAGTTCAGTGATTACATTTTAAGGTAGTGGTGTAAATAAATTTGGGGACTACTGCTACAAAAATCAATGTGCTACAGAACTTTATTTATAGATGCCATTCTTAGAATGATCATTTTAAGTTATCTGAAGAATTAACTCAAAGTTTCAAAGTAATGTGTGAATTTTCCTCACAACACCTAATTTTAAGTACTGGGCTTAGGATAAGATTGAGGAAATTACAAAGTTCATTCATTCAATAAATACTGAACTGAGTGCCTTTACTAGGTGGTAGGAAGACAAGGAAGAACGAGATCCAGTCACTGCCACAGTGAAACTTAAGAACTCCTAGAAATACTGAAAAGCTACAAATTTATAATATAGGTAATAAATGCTATAAGAAGTTCACAGTGCTGTGGAACACATATGAAGGATTTGGGGATTAGAGCTGTCTCTCCAGAGGAAGTAGGCTTTTAAGCTGATATATGAAAGATAAATAGAAGTTGGATGGGCAAAGGTAGGGTAACGAAGAGTGTTACAATCAAATCCATGTGTGAAAGCCAGGAAATAAGACGGGATAATAAATCTAGGAAACTGAAAGAAGCTCAGTATGAATTGGACATAGAGTGTTTCCAGGAGGTGGGAGTGGTGTGAGAGAAGAAGAAGCTGGAGACATGAAGAAATACAGGCTGGATTTTATACGTAAAAGATCATATAAGGAAATATAAGGACTTTATAGGTCCAAATAGGAAGTTGAGACTTTACTGTCAGTACACTGGGGAGACACTGAAGTATTTAAAGGAGAGAAGTGACACTACTGATTTGAATATCAGAAAATCTTGCTGATTAGAGCAGTAATTTTGGTGAGCAATGTAAGTAGCCTAAACTGTTGGAGGGAAAAGGACAGATTCAAGTGTTATTTAGGAGACAGAATTAGTAATACTCGACTTAGGGGTGTGAGGAGGAGTTCACTATGACATTTGGAGTTATGCTTGAGCAATGAGGTAGATATTATCAATTACCACACAGAAATGGAAAATCCAGGATGAAATAAAGATCTGGGCTAGGTGTAAAGCAATGAATTCGGTTTTGAAGATACTGAGTTTAAGGTACCCATGGAAATGTTCAGTAGATAGTTAGAAATAAAGATTATTTCAAAAAGGTAAGCATTAGAAGCTGTTTTATAACAATAATCAGTTTTCTGATAATCTGTCATAGAAATAGATATCCTAACCCATGCTGAAAGAGAAAATTTCTACTAAACATACTTCAATTCTCAATGTCACTGATATATATATACTGAGAAGGTATGTTTATGAAGTTAGCAGAAAAATTTTCCCTACAACAATGTACTAGTCTCTTTGAAAATACCACAAATTTTTTTTTTTTTTGTCTTTTTGCCTTTTCTACGGCCACACTAGTGGCATATGGAGGTTCCCAGGCTAGGGGTCCAATCGGAGCTATGGCCTCTAGCCTATACCAGAGCCACAGCAACGCCAGATCCGAGCTGCATCTGCAACTTACACTACAGTTCACGGCAACACCAGATCGTTAACCCACTGAGCAAGGCCAGGGATTGAACACGCAACCTCATGGTTCCTAGTCGGATTCGTTAACCACTGAGCCACAATGGGAACTCTGAAAATACTACAAATATTTTAAATAAAAGATGTTATGGTTCCTTGAGGCATGGAATAAGAGTTTAAAAAATTTGGGCCAGTGTCTTAGGCATTATAATTAACTACTATAATTACTTAGATCATTTTGTTATTATTGAGGCATAATTTAAGGATGGGCCATATATATCTTGGTTGATACACCGTAAGGGCATATTTCCTTAGTGCATGAAATCCCTTAGTGATGACAAAAGATTAAGTCACACAGGCTCTATTCTGTATTATAAAGGAGAAATAAAAACAAAAGGTGTACTATTCGTTTCAGGGAAATGATGGATCTGCCAGCTGCAGCAAATGCTTTCTTCAGAACTCTCTTATGATAAACTAACATAGCATGTGCCAGATGTTTTCTTTTTTTTTCTGTTAAATTATACTATAACATGCTTCAGTTACTTTAAGCAATTAAGCATTCTGTAATCTGCCAGTACCTGCAGCTGCCTCTCATTCTGTTAATTAAAAAAAAAAAAAAACTTAAATTAAAAAAAGCAGTTATGGCAGCCTAAGATTACAGATATATAGCCAAGAATAATGTTTTAGAGACTGAAGAAAATTCCTTAGGCCTAAATGCTGTGTAATTCATATAGTTATATATGAATTGTCCAGTCATGGCACACAAGAAGAAAATATTTCATTCATTCAAAAGATTTTATTGAACAACTAACTGTATGCCAGTCAAGATGTTACCTCATGGTTTTGTAGAAGAGATGGATTTAAATGACAGTTATACTACAATTCAGTAAGTGTTGCAAAGAAGATTGAAAATAATGGAATGGGAGTGAATGAAAAGGAAGGATTCAGTCTGGCGGGGAATAAAGAATGCCTTACAGAATAAATGATATTTGAGTTGGGTTTGGAAAGAAATTTTTTTCAGGTGGGGAGTTGGGAAAGAACATCCCTAAAAGGAAAGAGCATGTACAAATTACCCCTAGAATCACCCTTGATTCCTTTCCTTGCCTTCATACTCCACCTCTAACTCATCTGCAACTTCTACTACCTCTAAAAATAGACTCCCAACGAATCCATCTTTCTCTTTCTTCTTAGTCTAAGCCACCATCATCTCTTATCAAGACTCTTGCAACAGCCTTCTAAGTCTTTCCTCAGTGTTCACCAAACATGCCATGTGCTCCATTTGTGTGTCCTAGGCTCCTATGCAATTAGACTGGGTCCACATGCCTAGTTTGGCCAATGAAAGTAAAAGGAAATGATGTGCATCACTTCAGAGCTGAGTTAGTTAAAAGCCAGTGTTCTTCCATTCTTCTCTTTCCCTGTTTCAGTGATCATGGAAAAACATGTGTTCAAGATGATGGAACCTCTATCAGCACAGCCTTCCTGCCAAACTGCCTTAGACATGTAATATGAACAAGAAATAAACCTTTGTTGTGTTAGGCCCCTTCGTTTGCTGTGGTGGTTGGCATTACTTAATACAACACATCGCCTACAACTTATATTATTGCCTTCATTTAGCATACTATTTCTTTTAATTCAAGCATATCAAGTGTATTCCTGCTTTGGGGTCTTCACACTAGCTGTTCTCTTTGCTTGAAATGCTCTAATTCCCCTGATGTTTAAATGACAGGATCCTTTTTATCATTAGATCTCATCTGAAGATTCATTTCTTCATGAATCTTACTTGTCTACTACTCTCAGGTATCCACCCATCCATTATCACACTGGCTTATTTTATGTGTAATACCATATTACCTGATTTTAAATGTGTATATTTATTTATTTGATAATCTCCACTTTCCCCTCAATACTCTAATAGCTTCAGAAAAGGTTGTGGGGGGGGAACCTTGGCCTTTGCTTAGTACTTAATGAATATATGATGAGAGAGCAGACTATATTCTATATAGGAATAGAGAGCAGACTAGGAGTTATGGAAGGGCTGGCCCAGCATGCTTGGTTTATTAGGGTGGTTGTTTAGTGTGGCTGGAACATGCCCTTTATGAGGTAGATAGGGAGACTGCTGAGAATAAGGTGGTGGAAAGACTAAAAAAACCTATGGGCGACAATAAAATAGAAATCTTTAAGTAAGCAGGGCCAGGATTGTATTTGCTTTTAAGAAAAACAATTCTGAGAGCAGTATGAAAGAGGGAATAGAATGGGGGAGGGGGGACCAAAACAAAACTGATGGCGGAAACCAGGGTGATCCAGGCTACTTTAACGGCCATGGTTAAAGCTATGAAAAGGTCTGATGGCAGAGACAAGTATGTTACTGCATGTTTACACATATGCAAGCATTTCTGCAAGTCAGATTCTGGTACCTAGTATTGCAACAGGATATGCACAGTTTAAATTTTGTTAGGTACTGCTACACTATCTTACACAAAGGATTTGCCAGTTTACATTTCCAACACTGTATGCCCCATTCCTGTTTCCCCATGTACTTGCAGATGCTGCACGTTAATCATCTTTTTACATTTTGGCCAAATGGCTGGACAAAAATATTTAAATTAGCATTTCTTCAGCGAAATAGTGTGGCTGAATTTACTTTGATATGTTTAAAGAAGCTTTGTGGAGTTCTGTGGTACAGCAGGTTAAGGCATTGTCACTGAGCCAGCTCAGGTTCAAGCCCTGGCCCAGGAACTTCCACACAACATGGGTGCAGCCAAAAAGAACAAAAAAAAGGGAAGCTTGGTATTTCTGCTTTTGTGAGCTGCCTGTTCACATACTTTGTCTATCTACTCCTCTTTTTTTCTTTTCTTTTTTTTTCCTTTTTATGGCTGCACCCGCAGCATATAGAAGTTCCCAGGCTGGGGGTTGAATTGGGAGCTCCGGCTGCCACCTGCACCACAGCCATAGCAATGGCCAGATCCGAGCAGCATCTGCAGCCGACGTTGCAGCTCATGGTGTTGCCAGATCGTTCATACATTGAGCGAGGCCAGAGACTGAAACTGCATCCCCTTGGATACTGGTCGGATTCTTAACCCACTGAGCTGCAACTCCTCCATCTACTCTTAAATATGGAACTCCATGGATTCTGCATCTTAATCTTTTATATTTTGTCATTTGTTGAGCATCCTTTTTCATTGAGAATTTTAACTTTTATGGTTAAATAATCAATATTTTCCTTTTTTTTGCACTCTGTGTTTTGATTAGAAAGATTTTTTTTATTCTAAGAAAACAAAAATGATTTTCTTCTAAAACCTTTTTTTAAAATTTAGCTCTTTAATTCACCTAATTTATTTTGTATATGGAAAAAGAATATTCTAAATGATTTAAATTTTTTCCAACATCATCTTTTCACCATTGATTTGAAATACATTATCATGAACAAAATTTCCAATGTTACATGGTTTTTCTATGTTCTGTTCCAGTTCTCTATTCCTGGGTCAATATTACCATACAACTTTATATATTTTAATATCTAGTAGGGTAGACCTCATCTTGTTTTTTTTTCACATAAGAAGTTTCAAAATTTAACCTATAAACATAACTATAACCTCTCATTCAAGTAAGATTATTACAGATATATTAGTTATAGATATTACATATTAATAAGTAATTTTTAAAACAGTTTCTTTTGGAAGCTCAAAATCCTCTGTGTTGTAAGTATTTCAAGATAAAAGTAACTAAGAGGGAATAATTACAGATGAATTAATAAAATTTTATAATTTAAACCAAACTTCAAACTTAAAGATATCACAGAGGAGCTTAAATTTTTAAATAGCTTCTTATACTGAGCTTTTTATACTAAGATAAAAAACTTCCAGAGTTCCCGTCATGGTTCAGTGGTTAACAAACCGGAATAGCATTCATGAGGATGCAGGCTCGATCCCTGGCCTTGCTTTGTGGGTTAGGGATCTGGTGTTGCTGTGAGTTGTGGTGTAGGTTGCAGACTCGTCTTGGATCCCTCGTCGCTGTAGCTCTGGCGTAGGCCAGAGGCTACAGCTCCGATTGAACCCCCAGCCTGGGAACTCCATATGCCATGGGTGTAGCCCTAAAAAGACAAAACAAAAAGAAAACTTCCTTCTGTGGGAAAAGTTTTATTAATCATTTTATGTTACATTTAATTATGGCCACACTTTCTAATGGATAGCACTTAAAAAAACACAGGTACCTGGTAATCAAAGGCACTGGTTTTCCAAAGGCAGCAAAACCAGTCCAGAGAGGACTCAAGCATCTTAAGTGTTTTGTGGTAATTTTGGTATTTGGGATTTGATTTGGTCTCTAATACTCCTCTATATATAGTAAATAGGAGAACATGTAGTAAGCAAAATGAGTCAATTTACAAGAATTTAATTGTTATGAAATAGTTAGAACAGAGGAAAAACAGTCAAGGGTTTTCAAGATTTGCTGAGGACAGACTAGCGGTAAGTTTTTAAAGAGCAGATTTTTCAGGAGGAAAGCTTTGATGCTAAGTATGGTATAATAATGGTACATTGGGAAGCAGGATGCTGGGATTTAACGTGGAAGAGCTCTTTTTTTTTTTGGTTTTCAGGGTTGTACCTGTGGCATATGTAGGTTACCGGGCTAGGGGTCCAATTGGAGCTGTAGCCACCAGCCCATGCTACAGTCACAGCCACACCAGATCGATCCGCGTCTGCGACCTACACCATAGCTCACGGCAACAATGGATTGTTAATCCATTGAGCAAGGCTAGGGATTGAACCCGCAACCTCATGGTTCCTAGTCGGATTCTTTAACCACTGCGCCACGATGGGAACTCCAAAAAGCTCATTTTTGATAGCTATTAATAAACACTTTTTACTTGAATGTAGAATGCACAAATTCATGGTATATACAGAAAAATCCTTACAGGGAGAGTCAAACACATCAGATGAGCTATTTGCATTTTTTATGTATTGCTCTGTGTTTGTTTTGTAATTTATTATTAACAAAAGACCTAACTGGTTGAAAACTTGGGATTGTATCACTGAATCATTCTAAAAACAAAACCATTTCTAAGGAGAGCAATAAACCCTTCCCTAGAAATACTGAACCATCATCCAGCAGTTAGCCAGTTCACTACACAGCAGCATACATATGTATAACATGGCATACATCAGACTGCAATGCCTAATATGGATGCTATTGTAAATATGTCCAGCATAGACCAACATATTCATAACATATTTTTCCACTGGAATAAGCATAAATTTTAATTTCTATTTCAAAAACATAAATTTACTGTGGCTGCCATGTAATTCTGTATTGTAACCAACAAGTGAGATATGTCAGTGAAAATAATTTAGTAGCTACTTTTTTATTGCAAACAGATTTCTGACTTGATTTTGTATATATTCCTCAGTGTTAAATACATCTCCAAAGAGGAGGGAGATAAAATTTATATATATCTTGTATAAAATCTAGTGCTTTCTAGAACTAGAATGTTTTTGTACAATTAAAAATAAAATAAGCATATGTATGCTTCTGCTACACAGGTCTCAGGCATTATATCATGGTTTACTTTGAATACAATAATCTTTTAGCATTTATAAAGGCTATTCCTTAAGGCCAGTGTTTGCTGTTTGCTTCTTAAATATTTCACACACCAGGCATAAAGTTAACACTTTGTGTTTGTTTTCATAAAGCCTTGTAATAACATATGGAGTTTATAGATAACTGTAAAGGGTTGGGGCTGGGTGGGGTTGAAATTCAGGTTTGACTGACTCCTGAGTTAGTGCTCTTGATCTGTAATGCTGTGTTGCCTCCTTATGTGCTAAAAATATTATATAGTTTCTCAACATTATTAGATATATAATACTTTCATGAAAGGAAATAATCTTATGGCAAAATCTTGTGAAAATATTTTCTATTTTGAAAGTAAACATTAATTTTGACATGTAAGAACATGCTAACACAATTTTTGTGGTGTAGTAGAGACATGCCAAAAGTTTTTCTTAGTATATACTAGAATGTATCTCCATTTTCAACTCAGTGGCTTCAACAACCAATGTAGGCATATTAAGCGAAGCTTAACTATACCCTATGAAAACCAGATTTTTCCATGCAAAATCCTAAATATATACAATGAAATACTGTTATAAAATGTTTCTCATATTTTAATAATTCTATAAAATTACATAACCAAGACATATTTAACCTAAGCATAAGGAAATATGATTAAATCTAAATATTCAAAGTATGTAAAAAAGTGACCTACTTATTTTTGATAACCATTTACTTTTACGTAATCTTTCTCAACCTATCCAAAATGTCAAAGAACATGACTTTTATTTATTTATTTAGTCTTCTGTCGTTTTAGGGCCGTACCTGCAGCATATGGAGGTTCCCAAGCAAGGGGTCTAATCGGAGCTACAGCTGCTGTCCCACACCACAGCCACAGCAACAGTGGATCCTTAACCCAGTGAGCAAGGGCAGGGATAGAACTCTCAAACTCATGGTTCCTAGTTGTATTTGTTTCCTCTGTGCCATGACAGGAACTCCAAACATGACTTTTAAATTTAATAAAAAGTGCTCTAATCCATGGAACAAAGATCATACCAGATTGTCAAAAAAAGAGAGGTGATGGCTAGAAATAGGTGGTTCTTTTTTTCTTGCCTTTAGTAAAAGCATTCAAAGAAGGATTCTTTCCCTATAAAGTTACTGTGAATTTATTAAAAACTATGTTACACAGAACCAGGAGAAGAAAAAGCAATTCAATAATAATCCATTTAAATTTGAAAGGATAAGATCATGATAAGAATTAAAAAAGATGTTGAAAATATCTCAAGGACAGTCAAAGACTAACACTTTAGGGACAATAGGCAATTAAAAAACTAAAAAAAAAAATCTGATTATAAAACATGTCTAATTCTACTAATAACATGTATTGTTTGCATGATGCTTTACAGTTTATAAGAAGTATTAATATTTACCTAACTTCATAAATAACCCTAGCAAACCAAGGTAGTTTTTATTCTTATAGATAATAAAATTGAGGCCTGAGAAAACTGATTTATATATGCTCACATATTTGTGGTACAGACCTTGGACCTGAATCTAGTGTTTTAGTTTTCGTATTCCCAATTGATTCCTTCACCAAGATCTTAAGTCATGTTTAGGAGAAAAATTTTAGGTCTTTAAAACTGGTATTTCAGTAGTTCATTATTTAAGACCACTGGTAAATATATGACTCTAAGCTTATGTTTTTCAATATTTTAAAAGTTATATGTAAAAAATGAAGACTATTACAGGAAGACATACACAGTCCTCTAGGATTCTGTGCAAACTGAAAAACAAATGAACATAATGTCTTCAGTTACGTGCAAAATGGATGATCTGAGAAGTTCATATTAATTCTGAAACTAAAGTTTTGAGAACAGTGTAAGACTGTAGCAATGACATACAAATCGAGTTTGATATAAATTCAAATTCATAGAAATGGTAAAAGAAATAAAGAATCAGTTCAGTAAAAGTAGAGACTGAATTACTAAATGTCTAGTAGCAGAGTAAACCTCCATAAGTATAGAGCTTCACAGGCTGACGCCCCAACTAGAATATAGTATCTTTGATGGCAGGGAACATTTGCTCACGTTCATACTGTTGTAAAAAACTATTTTAAAAATAGTGCATAGCAGTATAGAAACAATTTTACTGATGTTCAGTGTCAAGTAATAGTATTATTCTCTTGATTTTGAAGGAAATAGTTTATTTACTTTTTTCCTTTTATCAAAGACATAAAAAATCACTAAATTACTGGAAATTTGGTAGTTTTAACTTGTTTAGGATTTGGCAGTTTACCAATGCTTGGTTTTTTAAAAGCTGGACAGAAAAGAGGGTAAACTTTGAAACTGAAAGCAGTCCTCGTTACAGCTACTGGGTTCAAGTGTACACCTGGAGTCAAGATAACAAACTACATAACTATTTAGGCTGGGCAAGACCTTGCCACCTAATATGGTCTGCAGAGCGTACGTGACCATGGGGCAGCATACTGTGTAAAGTCTACACAAATCTACACACTAAGCATTCATTTAAGTAGGAATGTCCTTTAGAAGGTTGGCTTTTTTAAAAAATTGTTTGTTCTAGTTACTGCTCTCTTAGGGCAGATAACCACTTCACGTTGTTGTGTTAGATGTTCCATTTTTATGGAAAATTGTTTTCAGTTGAGAATGTGAAAAGGAGGTAGTACAGCAGAGAGGAGATGGAGGCTATGGGACAAATGAAGAGCAGGGGGCAGTTCACTTATTGTTATATTAGGGTATGTGGGAAAAGATGCATATAGGAACACAAATGCAAGAAGGGAATTGCAGAAGTTCTCTTCTGATTGATTCTCTTTTCTCAGTGAAATAGGAACTGCAGTAATCAAATGGAAATGGTGGTAGGGGAGGAGATGTAAAAGGTCTGAGGCAAGGTAACAGGGTAAGAAATAGCCACCAAGGGGTATACAGACTGATTTCCTGGCAGCATAAGGGCCCCTTTTACAACACTGAATTTATAACAGACCACCAGCATGGCTGTGTTTTACTCTACTCACCTGGAGCTGAATGGGTGAAAGTACAGAGAGGGCAAGGAGCTGGTTTTAAGTGGGGCTTGTTTGCAGGAAGAGAAAAGGAAAAAAGAAAGGGTCAGGAGAGCTGAGGATAGTTACCCCTGCTGATCCCTCCCTCTCAAAATATATTCACTATATTCTATTCTGTTTTCCACTTTATTTTTAACTTTAGCATCTAATCATTATTTATATGTTATGTAACTAATTTCTTGTTTACTGCTTGTCTTCACAATCAGAATTAAAGCTCTACAAGGGCAGGAGGTTTTTGTGTTGTGTTTACTGCTACTGTCTTTTAAAAAGTATGATTCCTTGCTGGATAACTGCAAAGCACTTGTTGTAGTATTTGTACACCCTCTCCCCTACTTCCCACCACTGTCCTGTGGTTTAACAAAGAAGTAACTGGCTGATTTATTACCTAGAAGCCATTTTTAAAGGATCAAGTACTTTAATTTTGGTCTTTAACACTAATAATATTAATTTTTATTATAATAAATGGACCTTAAGGTGATGAGGACTTCTCTAACATTTTCTTAAGTAGAAGAGAGTAATTAAATGACATGTGAACACTTGTAAGGGCGAAATCCAGAAATCTCTGTGGCCAACTTCTTCTTCTTCTTCTTTTTTTTTTTTTGGCTTTTTAGCACTACACCCAAGGCATATGGAGGTTTCCAGGCTAAGAGCTGAATCAGAGCTATAGATGCTGGACTACACCACAGCTACAGCAACTCAAGATCCAAGCCGTGTCTGCAACCTACACCACAGCTCACAGCAACTCTGGATCCTTAACCCACTGAGTGAGACCAGGAATGGAACCTGTGTCCTCATGGATGCTGGTCAGGTTGGTTTCGGCTGAGCCATGAGATAGGAGCTCCTGGCCAACTTCTTAACTGGGGGTGGGAAGGCATGGGAGGGTGGAATGAATGATTAAAATTTATAATATAAAAGGTATCACTCACTTAGTATGGAAAATGGATTAGAGCGAAGACATGCTTGGGGTTCCAGAAACCAATCAGAGGGCTGCTGCAGTAATTCAGGCAGAAGATGAGAATGGCCTGAACTAAGATAGGAGTAGGGAGTAAAGGCAAATGGATCTGGAAAACAGTAAGGAGACAGATCAGCCAGCCTCAAGGCCTGACTGCAGGTACAGAAAAGGAGGCAGAGAGAGGAACCAAGGCAGCCTGCTTTTCTAAGTCGTTCTATGGACCACATTCAGGTTGTTTTCAAGAACCCAACTACTGGAAACTATAGGGATACTTCCACAACTTCTGAGTTTTAGCTAAAAACACTACCCAAAACTCCATGAAAAACAATTTTCAATGTTCAAAAGAACCACAATATTAAGGCATTATGAGAGGGAGCAGGACTGATGAGAGTTTTTGATACAGGACTCATTCCAGTAAATTCCTGTAGATCAGTCATGTATGGGGCTACCTACTCTGCTAGCTCATAAAAATTGCATAATTTAAAGGTTTTTTTTGGTCTTGTACCATTGGCTAGCAAACACTCCCTTAAAAATATTTCAGTAATGCTCATATAAATCACACACACACCCACACACACACACACATTTTTTTTTGTCTTTTTGTCTTTTTAAGGCCACACCCACAGCATATGGAGGTCCCCAGGCTAGGGGTCTAATCAGAAATGTAGCCACTGGCCTATGCCACAGTCACAGAAACATCAGATCCGAGTCACATCTCTGACCTACACTGCAGCTCACGGCAACGCTGGATTCTTGACCCATTGAGTGAGGCCAGGGATCAAACCCGCAACCTCATTGTTCCTAGTCGGATTCGTTCCTGCTGCGCCATGATGGGAACTCCACCTATATATATTTAAAGAATACTGGAGTTCCCATCTTGGCTCAGTGGAAACAAATCTGATTAGTATCCATGAAGACACAGGTTTGATCCCTTGCCTTGCTCAGGGGGTTAAGGATCCAGTGTTGCTGTGAGCTGTGGTGTAGGTTGAAGACGTAGCTTGGATCTTGCATTGCTGTGTCTGTGGTGTAGGCCAGTGGCTACAGCTGCGACTGTACCCCTAGCCTGGAAACTTCATATGCTGCAGATACGGCCCTAAAAAAAAAGACAAAAGACAAAAAAAAAAGGAAAAAAATCCTACTGTACAAGTGACAATAAACACAAGGAAGAGCAAAAGAACAAACATGAAGATGTTAAAAAAAGTACCTCAAAATCATAAAGTGTGGGGAAGGAAAGTAAGAAAATCGAGACTCTCTCTCTCTTTTTTTTTAGCATGTTTTTGAGCCCATATGACTATGAGGCTAAAGCAAGCAGATATAGGAAGGGGTTGACATACTTGAAAAATGGGGCAACCGCAAATCAAAACCAAACATTATATTCACAAGAACTAAGAAGAAGAGGACACAAGCATAAAATAAAAGGAAATCATCCAAACAAAAAAGAAACAAAGGAGAAACAGAACCAAGTGGAAAACAAGGTTTAAAATGGCAATAAATACATATTTATCAGTAATTACCTTAAATGTCAATGAACTGAATGCTCCAATCAAAAGACATAGAGTGGCACACTGGATTAAAAAAATCAAGAGCCTACAATATGCTTTTAGAAGATACTCACCTTAGGGTAGAGAACACATAAGTTGAAAATGAGGGGATGAAAAAAAGATATTTCATGTGAATGGAAAAGACAGGAAAGCAGGAGTTGCAATACTCATATCAGACAAAATAGACTTCAAAACAAAGGCCATAAAGAAAGAAAAATAAGGACACCATTTAATGATAAAAGGATTCACTCAAGAAGAGGACATTACACTCGTCAATATATATGCCCCTAATATAGGAGCACCAAGATACATACAACAAATACTAACACATAAAAAGGAGAAACTGATGGGAATACAATAATAGTAGGAGACTTTAACACCCTTCTCACACCAATGGACAGATCTTCTAGACAGAAAATCAGAGGGGTAAGAGAGATCCTAAATGACACAATAGAAAAGTTAGACTTAGTTGACATTTTCAGGACATTACATCCAAAAAAAATCAGAATAGACATTCAAGTGCACATGGAACATTCTCAAGGATTGACCACATACCGGGTCACACAACTAAACTCAACAAATTTAAAGAGTACAGAAATTATTTCAAGCATCTTTTCTGACCAAAATGGCATGAAACTATAAATCAACCACAGGAAAAGAAATGAGAAAAAAACTGACTACATGGAGACTAAACAATACACTACTGAAAAAACAATGGGTCAATGAGGAAGTCAAAAGGGAAATTAAAAAATACCTCAAGACAAATGACAATGAAAACACAACCATTTAAAATCTATGGGATGTTGCAAAAGAAGTACTTGGGAGAAAGTTCATAGCGATACAGGCCTTCTCAAAAAAGAAAAATCTCAAATCTGCAATTTAACCTACTACCTAAAAGGATAAGAAAAAGAAGAACAAATGAAACCTTCAGGAGAAGGAAGGAAATCATAAAGGTCAGAGAGGAAATTGATAAAATACAGATTCAAAAAACAACAGAAAAAATCAATAAAACTAAGAGCTGGTTCTTTGAAAGGGTAAACAAAATTGACAAACCTCTGGACAGACTCACCAAGAAGAGGAAAGAACAAACTCAAAATAAGAAATGAAAAAGGGGAAATCTCAATGGATACTGCAGAAATAAAAAAACCCATAAGAGAATAAAATGAACAGTTACATGCCAACAAATTCGACAACCTAGAAGAAACAGACAACTTTCTAGAGACTTACAGCCTGCCAAAACTGAATCAAGAAGAAATAGATCATTTCAACAGACCGATCACTAGAAATGAAATTGAATATGTAATAAAAACACTCCCTACAAGAACAAGTCCAGGACCAGATGGCTTCACAGGAGAATTCTACCAAACAAACAGAGAAGAATTTATATCCATTCTTCTTAAACTTTTCCAAAAGGTTGAGGAAGAAGGAACACTCCAAAGACATTCTATGAAGCCACCATCACCCTAATACCAAAACCAGACAAAGATACACCAAAAAAGAAAATTATAGGTCAATATCTTTGATGAATATAGATGCAAAAATTCACAACAAAATTTTAGCCAACCAAATCCCAACAACACATAAAAAAGATCATACACCACAACCAAGTGGGTTTCATCCCAAGTGTCCAAGGATGGTTCAACATACACGAATCAATCAACATCATACACCACATTAACAAAAGAAAAGTAAAAAACCACATTATCATCTCAATACAAGCAGAAAAAGCATCTGGCAAAATCCAACATCCATTTATTATAAAAACTCTTACCAAAGCGGGTATAGAGGGAACACACCTAAACATAATAAACGCCATTTATGATGAACCCAGAGACAATATAATATTCCATGGACAAAAAGTGAAAGCGTTCCTGCTAAAATCTGGGACAAGGATGCCCATTCTGAACACTTCTATTCAACATGGTACTGGAAGTCATGGCAATCAGACAAACAAAAGAAATAACACGTATCCAGTTTGGAAGAGAAGAGGTAAAATTGTCACTCTATGCAGATGACATGATACTTTATATAGAAAACCCTAAGGACTCCACACAAAAACTACTCGATCTGATCCACGATTTCAGCCAAGTAGCAGGATACAAGATTAACATTCAGAAATCAGTCGCATTTCTGTATACTACCAATGAAGTATTAGAAAAGGAATATAAAATACAATTCTTTTGAAAATAGCAACCATAAAAATCAAGTATCTAGGAATAAATCTAACTAAGGAGGTGAAAGACTTACATGCTAAGAACTATAAAACATTAATCAAGGAAATTAAACAGGATTCAAAGAAGAATGGGAAGAAATGTAGAGCTATCCCAAGCTCCTGGATTGGAAGAATTAATATCATTAAAATGGCCATATTACCCAAAGCAATCTACAGATTCAATGAGATCCCTACCAAATTACCCATGACATTTTTCACAAAAATAGAACAAACAATCCAAAAACTTATATGGAATCAGAAAAGACCCCAAATTGCTAAAGCAATCCTGAGGGGAAAAAAAATCAAAGCAGGAGGCATAACTCTTCCAGACTTCATACAACATTACAAAGCTATAGTCATCAACAGTGTAGTACTAGTACAAAAACAGACATACAGACTAATACAACAGAATAGAGAATTCAGAAACAACCCCAGACACGCATGGTCAATTAATCTTCAACAAAGGAGGCAAGAATATAAAATGCGAAAAAGTCTCTTCAGCAAGTGGTGCTGGGAAAACTGGATAGCTGAATATAAATCAATGAAACTATAACATACCCTCACACCATGCACAAACATAAACTCAAAATGGCCTAAATATTTAAGCATAAGACAAGACACCATAAAACTCCTAGAAAACAACATAGGCAAAACATTCTCAGACATCAACCATACAAATGTTTTCTTATGTCAGTTTCCCAAGGCACAGAAATAAAAACAAAAATAAACCAATGGGATGGCATCACACTTACAAGCTTTTGTACAGCAAAGGAAACCATAAAAAACCCTAAAAAGACAACCTACAGAATGAGAGGAAATAGTTTCAAATGATGCAACCGACAAGTGCTTAATCTCTAAAATATACAAACAACTTATACAACTCAATATCAAAAAAAACAAACCCAATCAAAAAATGGGAAGAAGACCTGAATAGACATTTCTCCAAAGAATACACAGATGGCACATGAAAAAATGCTCAACACCAATAATTATTAGAGAAATGCAAATCAAACCTACAATGAGGTACCACCTCACACCAGTCAGAATAGCCATCATTAACAAGTCAAAAAATAATAAATGTTGGAGAGGGTGTGGAGAAGAGGACACTCTCCTTCACTGTTGATGGGAATGTAAATTGGTACAACCACTATGGAAAACAGTATGGAGGTATCTTAGAAAACTAAATATAGAACTACCAATATGATCCAGCAATCCCACTCTTGGGCATGTACCTGGATAAAACTTTCATTGAAAAAGATACATGCACCCATGTGTTTATTGCAGATGCAAACTATTATATTTCGAGCGGATAAGCAACGAGTTCCTGCTCTATAGCATGTGGAACTCTTATCTAGTCACTTGTGATGGAACATGATGGAGGATAATGTCAGAATAAGAATGTGTATACACACACACACACACATATATATGAATATATATATGAATGACTGTATCATTTTCCTGTTTAGTAGATATTGACAGAACACTGTAAATCAACTATAATAAAAATCACAAAAATCTAAAAAAAAAAAACAAAAAAGAACAACGACAACAACAAAAATACTAGAGGAGAGAGAGAGTGGGACACACAGACACAGTAAGGGAACTAAACTGTTATTTTTATTTTGAGGGCAAACATCATAATTTTTTCCAAATGGACCATATATGAAAGATTTAAGAGAGAGATTAGTCATTTGATAATGAAACTGATAATAGAAGTCCTGAACAGAGAAGAACAAATCCAAATATCTGTGGGAATAATAATTCCATAATATAATTAAATAAGAATTCCCTTTTGTGATATTTCTTTCTTAGGTTTCAGCTTTATCTTTGTATCAAGATATCTGCATCTCAAGAAAAACCCCAAAATGTAAATGTATTTCATTATATAAACATTCAGAATTTATAAACCAGGAATCATTAAAAATGCCATTTACTATTAATTTTTTATTACGAATATCTTCATGTTCCAGTAAATACAATTTCCTCCAAAACTGTCATTTGGTGCTGAACTTTGGATCATTTCTTCCTACCTTCAACTCTCAAGCCAGATCAATGTTTAGTCCTAAAATCTATTATATTTCTCAATATTTGAAAACTGAGCTTGAGTAATTAAAGGAGCCTTTTCGTAATCTTAATTTAGCTCATTAGGAGGAGTTTTATTAAAAGATGAATGACTTTATCCATCTAGTTATCAGTAGGTCCTAAAAGTACTGAGTGATCATATCAAATAACCTCAGTTACCAGGGTTTCATATTTTGAGATTTACCCACATATTTTCACTAAGAAAGTATTTTATTATTTTATTTCTTTTACAACTATAACCCATCTGGTTTATAGTGCTATTGGTATGTTTTCTCATCTTCCTCTAAGTTGATTCAGGTCTACTCTTCTTTTCCAACTTTGTGCTCTAGCTGGATCTTTTGTGTGCCACATGTAGAAACATATTCTGTGCTCAAGCCAGATCTCTGCCTCAGTTTGTTTGGGAGGAGAAATAATTCATGAGAATTACTGATTTGTCTATAATCGAAAACAGAAATATACAAACTTTCCTTTGCAGAACACTTACTTTAGATGTTATTTTATTTTATTTTTTCGCCTTTTGTCATTTTAAGGCCGCACGTGCGGCATATGGAGGTTCCCAGGCTAGGGATCTTATCGGAGCTGTAGCCACTGGCCTACGCCGCCGCCACAGCAACGCAGTATCCGAGCCGCGTCTGCGACCTACACCACAGCTCACGGCAAACGCCGGATCGTTAACCCACTGAGCAAGGCCAGGGACCGAACCCGACCTCATGGTTCCTAGTCGGATTCGTTAACCACTGTGCCACGACGGGAACTCCTTTAGATGTTATTTTAAAACACGAACCATCTTAGAGCATTTAAAATAATCTTAGTTATATGAATTTAATGTATAGGGCATTTGTTGTAAAAATTAAGCTGATTCTTGGTCAAATATATGTAATCCTATATATTAAAATATACATG
>PVHT020000257.1:1191931-1214438 GCA_004024745.2 Catagonus wagneri
GTTTGTGGTTTTCTTTTTCTGTGAGTTTGGGGAGGCCACGCTGTAGACTTGGAAGGCTACTTCTAGGGAGGAGCTCCCCTTTGTATTTTTTGGTGGGGTTACTATTTATTTTTGGTGTAGGAGTTTGACTATTTGATGTCTATTTCTTTGGAATGAGCAGGCTGTTATCTCAGTGGTACTCTGAGTGTTCTCTGTGAGAATGTAGGAATGGCTAAAGTCGACAGTGGGAGCCTAGTCTTTACGCTCTCAATTGCAGGAAGATGGCACTGTCCACTCCTAGTTGCGCAGCCCTGGGACGTGGTCGCGAGCTCTAGGCAGATCTTCCAGGTGTCTTAAGCATTTGGCAATAGCAGCAGCAGGAAGTATGATTTCCCCTGGGAGTGAGAGCCACGGGAAACTAGTGTTCGATTGCAAAGTCCTATTTGAGGTGACTGGAACCACAAGCGGTACCTATCATAGGCTGTCTCAGCAGGCTGGCGTTTGTTCCGCCCTTCCGCTGATGCTTTCTCGTCTGTTGGGGCGGTTTCCTGGCGGCAGCAGCTGGTGCCAGCCCCGCTCCTCTGCAAAAGCTAGCTCCGTGTGGTCGCGTACTGCTCCGCCCGCCAGAGCTACCAGCTCTGTGGGCTGATGCAGTCTCCTAGGTCCGTGGACCGGCCCAGGGCCCCGCCAACCCCGCCGATGCTGGCTGGCGCAGGCGCCTGGGTCCACAACCTGGCACCGCTCTCCGCCCACGGGCTGCAAGGCACGGCTCCACTCCCGCCGCCGCAGCTGCAGCCTCCACTGGCTCCTCCCCACTTCCGCTCTCTTTGGCGGGTCACCGTCGCCCAGCCCTGCATGCTAGTTCAAGTTGCTTCCTATGGTGGCCAGCCCCTCCTCCTCCTCTCCTCTTCCCTAACAATGGAGGCTTGCCTCCCCTGCGGGACCAGACTTCCTCGGTTCCCTCAGTCCTGGTTTTGCTCTCCACAAATCCTAGAATATCACTGTTCCTTGTCCTATTCCCACAATCGCCGCGGCCACCGACCTCTGCCCTCTCGCAGGGACTAACCTTAGGAACCTGTGTCTTACCTCCCAGGCACCACCCGGCGCCTCAGGCTGTGGTGTCTGAACTGGTATTCAGGTCTCTAACTCCGATTTTCCTATCTCAATCCAGCTGCTGCGTTTTTCTCAGGCTTTGATGTCCCTCTAGTTCCGATGGTCGTTGATCCGCTGATCGTTGTTTAGGTTTCTTCCCAGGAAACTTTTCTTTTTCACAGCTCCCTCCCTGGAGTGCTCGTTACCGTCCTAATTGCTTTTCTCTCTCACCTTTTTTTTTTTTCTTCAGTTGTTCTACCCAGTTATTTCAAGAGTTTCTTGTAGTTTTTGGAGGTTTAAATTAATCAGCATTCAGATGATGATTTGTCCAACTTGTTTTATATTTAGATGCGTTTTTTGATGTATTTGTGGGAGAGGGTGAGCGTGACCTCTTACTCCTCCGCCATCTTGCCACAGTCCTGCAAGTGATATTCTTGAAGCGAAAGCTGTAAAGGGCCTTAACAATCTTTCCAGCCCAGACTACAAAGCCAACAGACATGGTTGTATTAAAATTATTTTGACAGACTCAAGGCAATTAAATTCAACATTCTATGTGTTTGCTTTTGGCAAGGCACTTTGCTTGATACTTCAGGGAATACAAACTAAAATAAAACACATTCACTATCAATAATCTACTGGGAGTGATTAGTTGGTGTGCAAAAGTTACATATATAATACAGAAAAACCTAAGACATCCAAGAAAAATATGTTAAGGGTTTAGAGTAGGGTAGAGATTATAATGGTCATAAATGTTTCTCAAACATATGAATAGGCACAATAAAGGAAATACATGTTTCTATGTATCTCTACATATGTGTATCTGTGTGTGCACACAGATATATCTGTATTACAAATAGCCTCCTATCACTTCATGAATGTCAGGTTTTGCCACTGAGGTGTAGGCAGCTAACTTATGAAAAGATTATTTTCAAAGGGTTTTTTTTTTTCTTCAGGGGGGATTTGGAATTGCAGATAATGAATTGTGGACTTGTATAGTTTTTTAAAGTCCACAGTTTCCGCATGTATGATACAGGGGGTGTCATGGTTAATTTTATGTGTCAACTTGGTTAGGCCATAGTGCTTAGATCTTTGAACAAATGTTATTTCAGATGTTTCTATGAGAATGCTTTTGGATGAGATTTACATTTAAGTTATTGGACTTTGAGTAAAGCATCAGACTTAGCTGCTGGTCTTAGAGACTCTTCTGGAGTGGCAGGGAGCAGCCATTACTCGTCCTGGGGTCACAAACAGTGGCAGCAGCAATATGTAGGAGATATTTACTGCATGGGCACTTTTGCTGGTGGCTGGTATATTGGGATCCTCCCTCTAACTCATTAGGACCAAGATGTGGCCTACCACTAACACGTAGGCACCAGTGTTGGGACACCCCAGGTGAAACAGCTAACTAGGTGGGGACACAGGCTGTGTCATCAGCAGACAGGCTGCCTAAAGACTTCCTAAGCTAACAGCTTCCTCTGGACATGGCCTTGCCCACAGAGAACCAAGACTCAGTTCTACTCATAAGTGGAAAGGTGCTGGCACTGTTCTCCTGGAAGCCTGCACTAGCCTCTAGATCAGCCTCACCAACTAGGCTGCAGACACCAGAAGCAAGAAAATCACAATCTCAGAGCAGGTCAATGCAAGCTTCAGAACACCATGGACTCCATACCCAACTGTGTTATGGAGCGAGCCCTCTCACCCCACCCTCAGTAATCTGACACCAGCTGTGGGATCCCCAGGGCCCTGCAGTTAGACTCTAGGATGTGGCTCTGCCTGCCACTACTATGGCATTAACACCAGGATCTAGCTTCACCCACCAGTGGGTGGGCAGTAGTCCAAGTCTTCTGGACCCTGACTCCATCCACCAGTGAGCCAGCACTATCCCTGGGGCTCCCCAGGGCTCTGTAGCAACTCCCTTTGTGACCAGGTCTCCCTAATAAGTAGTAAATAGCGCAAGCACAAGGCAGGGCCTGGCAATCAACCAGGCTTGGGAACAACTAAGCCAAGTAGATTGCCCACATAGTCAGCCTGCCGCAGAAGGACCCTTGCAGCCCTCTCAGGAGGAACCCCTCGAGTGTATAGCTTGGGTGACAAGAGGGGAGTGTGCTTCTGGGATGCATAGGACGTCTTCTACAGAAGGCCACTTCTTCACAGTTGCCAAGTGTAACTAACCTACCACATACATAGCAAAATCAGGTGGCTTATATCTAGTCACTTGTGATAGAACATGATGGAAAATAATGTGAGAAAAAGAATGTATATGTGTGTGTGTGTGTGTGTGAGAGAGAGAGAGAGACAGACAGACAGACAGACAGAAACAGAGAGAGAGACTGGGTCAGTTTGCTGTACAGCAGAAATTGATGGAACACAGTAAATCAACTGTAATAGGAAAAGTAAAAATCTTACCAAAAAAAAAAAAAAATGAGGTTTCAGAGGAGCATGTTCCAGACAAAGAAATAAGATAAAACCCCAGAGGAACTAAGTGAAATGAAGACAGACAATGTACCTGAAAAAGAGTTCAGTGGAATAATGGTAATGATGACCAAAGAACTCAGGAGAAGTTCCTGCACAGAGCAAGAAGTTACTAGTTTTTATTTAACAGCGAGGTAGAAAATAGAGACAGAGATGAAGACTATGACATCAAAGAGAGATGAAGACTATGACACCTGAAATAAAAAATACACCAGAAAAACTCATCAGTAGACTAAATGCTACAGAGGAAAAGACCAGTGAGCTAGAAGACAAAGTAGTGGAAATCACTGCTGCTGAATAGAAAAAAAAACAAAAAAAGAACAAAAAGAAATGAAATACAGTTTAAGAGACCCCTGGGACATCATCAAATTCACTAATATTCACATTATAGAGGTCCCAGAAGAAGAGTGAAAGAGTCAGAAAATATTTTAAGGCATATTAACTGAAAACTTCCCTAACCTGGGAAAGGAAACAGACCTTCAAGTCCAGGAAGTCCAGAGTCTAATATAGGATAAACCCAAAGCGGAACATAACAGGGCACATAATTATTAAAATGACAAAAATTGAAGAAAAAGAGAGAATATTAAAATCAACAAGAGGAAAGCGACAAATAACATACAAGGGAATTCCCATAACATTATCAACTGATTTTTCAGCAGAAACTCTGCAGGCCATAAGGGAATGGTATGAAAATCTTTACTTAGTAAAGTGATGAAAGAGAATGTTTCCATGCAAAAGGAAATCAAAAGAAAGCCAGAGTAGCAATATTTATATCAGACAAAAGAGACTTCAAAATAAAGTTACAAGAGACAAAGAAGGGCACTACATAATGATCAGGGAATAAATCCTAGAAGATTCGATTATTGCAAATAAACATTCATACCTAAGTATGTAAGGCAAGTATTAATGGACATAAAAGGAGAAATCAACAGTAACATAATAATAGTAGGGGCTCTTAGTACTACACTTACATCAATGTGCAGATCATCCAGACATAAAATCAATAAACCTCTGGCCTTAAATGGCACATTAGTCCAGATGGACTTAACTGATATACATAGCACACTCCATCTGAAAGCAGCAAGATACACATTCTTTTTCTGGGCACATGGAACATTACCCAGATAAATCACTTGCTAGGTCACAAAACAAGCCTTGATAAATTAAAGAAAATTGAGACCATATCAGCATCTTTTCTGACCACAAAGCTATGTGACTAGAAATCAACAAGGGAAAAAAAACTATAAAAAAACACAAATACATGAGGCTAAGTAACATACTACTAAACAATCAGTGGATCACTGAAGAAATGAAAGAAGAAATCAAACACCTTGAGACAAATTAAAATGAAAAAATGATTCAAAACCTATGGGATGCAGCAAAACTGGTTCCAAGAGGTAAGTTTATACTGATACAAGGCTTACCTCAGGAAACAAGAAAACCCTCAAGCAACCTAACCTTATAACTAAAGGAACTAGACAAAGAAGAACAAAGAAAAACCAAAGTTAGTAGAAGGAAATAAATTATAAAGATTAGGTCAAAAATAAATAAAATAGAGACAAAAAATACAGAAAAGATCAATGAAACTAATAGCTGGTTCTTTGAAAGGGTAAAGGATATTGATAAATCTTTTGCCAGACTCATTAAAAAAAAAAAAGACAGAGGGTCGAAATCAATAAAAATCAGAAATGAAAAAGGCAACATTACAACCAAGAAGTACAAAAAGACTACTACCAACAACTATGTGACAATAAAATGGGCAATCTAGAAGAAATACACAAATTCCAAGAAAGTAAGCTGTGACTTAAAAATTCTACTCATGGGTATAGATCCAAAAAAATTATAAACACTAATTTGAAAAAATGCATGCAACTCTAATGTTTATGGCTGCATTATTTACAATTGCCAAGATATGGAAGCAACCTAAATGTCCATCACCAGAAGAATGGATAAAGAAGATGTGGTATATACATGTGGGCATGTATTGAACACAAACAGAAATAAAAATAAACTAGTGAATACAGAAAAAAGAAATAGACTCACAGATATACAAAACGAATCAGTGGGAAAAGGAAAGATGAGAGGGTCAAGAAGTACAAACTATTTGGTATAAAATAAACAAAAGGATATATTGGCCAACATGAAGAACATAGCCCATATTTTATAACAACTATAAATGAAATATAACCTTTAAACACTGAGAAGCACTATATTATACACCTGTAACTTATGCAGTATTATACAACAACTATACTTCAATAATAACAATGGAAAAAAAAAAACACTAAAAGGAAAGCAACCTTAATCATGAAGACCAGACTGTCTTCACCCCAAACTGCCTAAATCTGAAACCAGGATCTGTCACTTTGTTAGGTATGTGACCTTGAACAAGTTCCTGAACCTCCCTTAACCTCAGTTTGTCTATCTATAAAATGTTACGTATCATATTTTTATTGCTCATTCTTTTTAACACCATGGTGTCTTGATTCCTCTTCTAATCTTCTTTCTCAGTCTCAGCGGAGTTTTCATTTATCTAAATTTTAAATTGTAACTTACTCCTTAGACAGCATAATTTCTTTATTTAGACTTCCTTTCTATACATTCTCATTCTATGACTTTAAAAATCATGTGTATGTTAATGACTCTCAAATTTATAGCTCCTGTTGCAATCTCTTTTCTGAAACTAAACAACTAACAAGTTGATATCCTGACCTAAATATCTTTTATGTAACTCGTATTAACATGGTCTAAAGCAAGAAAAAAATTAAATGATTTTCAACTCTTTAAAAATCCAAATTATCATCATTTTATACTTGGATCATCACAGTACCAATTTACCTTCTCTTTTTTTCTATCCCGGAAACTTTTTCCCAGTCAATTCTTCATACAGCAGTCCAACTGATCTGCTGAACATTTAAGCTTGATTGTATCACTTTGCTCAAAACACTTCATAGTTTTTCATTTAATTTGTCATAAATGTTCAAGTCTTTTCCAGGAAAGGATCAGTACATTTTTCCTTAAAGGCCCAGAGAACCAGTGTTTTAGGTTTTGCAGGCCAAATTGATTCTGCTGCAACTATAGAGAATTACTGAACTATATCTATATGCAAATAGTATTAAGATTCTAAATTGCCATGTCCAACCAAGATCACTGTATTTTCTGGAATATGCATAAAATTTACAAAACATACAATATTAGTTTGGTTAATAATGCTTAATATTTTTGTGGTAGTTCAATAAATATTTGCTGAATAAAAATATAAGTACAACATTCAGACTTTTACCCTCTTACAAAAAGATTAAATAAAGCAAGGACATTAAACTAAAGGTAAATAATCTCTTTGTAAAATGCATCAAACAATTAATAGTGGACTTACTTTAGATTACTGATTCTAATTTCTGCACTTTCAGTGAGTTTTTTTGTTTCTTCTTTCCACCTATTGGCTGCTTTCTGTTGAGTCATTAAGAGATGCCTCAGTTCAACAGTAGAATTTCGATTACTGTCTTCCATCTCTCTCAACTGAACTTCAAATCCATGTTCCTTTATTGAAAATTCATGTTCCATTGTACTGATCTAGGGAAGAAAATTAACACAATATTTTTCTATTATTCTAGGAGATAAATGATCAATGACATATACAAAAAGAATCATTTATTGTGTTGTCTGTGGCACAGATATGTCTGGATGAGAAATCTACATAAAACAAATTTATAGTCTGTCTCCATCATAGATGAAGACTAATCCTGTATTATAATATAATTTAATGAAATCAAAACTATGATGGACTACAAAATTTTCAACACTTACCCAATACTTTAAACTGCCAGTGGGAAAAATGTATACTGTGTAACATAAAGCTGCTCTCATTATCTACTTTTACTTTTGTTGCCAAAATCTACTGAAAATGTTTATACTCTCAGTAACTGAGCGCTGGGTTTTTATGTAAGTCACTTACAACTATTTACTGGTTTATTTTAAAGGATACAACTCCATATAAAAGAGATACACAGGAGTTACCATTGTGGCTCAGCGGGTTAAGAACTCAACTACTATTCATGAGGACAAAGGTTCAATCCATGGCCTCGCTCAGTGGAACAGGGATCCAGTGTCGCTGTGAACTACTATGTAGGTCACAGATGCAGCTCAGATCCCGCGTTGCTGTGGCTGTGGCGTAGGCCAGACAGCCGCTGCTCTGACTCGACCTCGACCCCTAGCCTGGGAACTTCCATATGCCACAGGTGTGGTCCTAAGAAGCAAAAAAAAAAAAAAAAAAAAAAATAGATACACAGAACAAGGTGCAACATATAAGGGATGTGCACAGCTACCATGCGCTCTCCAAGTGTGCCATCCCCTAGCACCCTGATGCGTTCATCAGAAGCTCCTCTTAGAAGTGCTTTAAGTCACTTTTGATTTATATACTAAATTTAATATTGCCTTTCAAAGGGCTTTGTAAAGTCAAAAAAATTATATATAGGAATTCCTTTACCACTTTAATTACAGTATAAATGAACAATGTATTTTTTTTCCAGGAAAATACCATAATGATTTTCAGATACTCATATGGAAATGTCTTCAGTTACTTTTAAGTTATTTATGTCATTATAGTAAAAATACTTTAATGCAGAATGAACACACAAATAAATGCTCTTTGGATATTCTAAAAGCTTTCTCAGCTGGGGTTCATGGAGAGAATTAAGCCCAATGCATTAAAGCACCTGATGTATGCAATGAATTGTCTATTCTTACATGCATCTAGGATGAAACTATCTATTACTATACTTGAGGCAGCTGAGAAAATAGTTAAATAGAACAATTTCTTTGGTGTACTCTCAGACCATCTTTACCTTGCTACACTAAAGAAATATTAAAAAGAATATCTATCTTGTGATATTTTAAAGTAATGTGCTTTGAAAATGGTCACAGCTGGAATGCCTTTTAGTCACTTATTAAATATGACCACTTTCAAATTCAAGAAAGAATGAGTAAGAAATTCAATTTTACCAACTCAAAAAACACCAAAGAAAATCCAACCACAGCAAAATCCATGGCTCATGGGGGAAAACTGCAAACATCCTGTCTTTACTACCCCTGCTAAATGCCACATGGTTCCTAAAACTCTTAAATTTGTCTTCTTAAATGTTACATAAGTAGAAATTTGACTTTATACATACTGGCGCCAGAAAAACCTTGAATTTATTCATTTTGCATTGTAATACTGCTGTGCAAACCTCTTGAGGTTCTGTGACTCCTAATTTGGAATCAGATATCCTTTCCTGCTTCAATCTTTACTTCTCTGGAGAAGGTTCTGATACCTTAGGTGGAAGCATTTATTTCTGTCTGTCTTTCACTCTCTCACAATGTATTGAAAACTGTATTTTAAAAGACACGTGCACCTCAATGTTCGCTGCAGCACTATCTACAATAGCCAAGACATGGAAGCAACCTAAATGTCTATAAACGGAGGAACGGATAAAGAAGATGTGGTATAACACACACACACACACACACACACACACACACACACACACACACACACACACACACACACACCATGGAATATTATTCAGCCATAGAAAAGGATGAAATAATGCCACTGGCAGTAACATGGATGGACCTAGAGATTATCATACTAAGTAAGTCAGAGAAAAGACAAATATCATATAACTTATATGTGGACTCAATAAAAAATGGTATGAAAGAACTTATTTGTAAAACAGAAACAAACTTACAGATTACAAAACCAATCTTACGATCACCATAGGTGAAACTGTTAGGGGAGGGAAGAATTGGGAGGGTGGGCATAACATATATACACTTCTGTATAAATAGATGATTAATGAGAACCTACTATACAGCACAGGAAAAGTTTATAATAACTTATATGGGAAAAAGAATGGGTACATTTCTATGTATGACTGATCCACTTTGCTGTATACCTGAAACTAATATAACATTGTAAGCCAACTATACTCCAATAAAATTAAATTTAAAAAAACCCTGGTCTATGCATCTATATAGTTTTACAATTCTGCCTGCCTAGCTAACACATTTCCACTTGGAAAATCTATTTGCAGCTTGATAAGTCTTGCTCTAAGGTCCCATGAACTACTTCCACAAGCTTTGGTTATGTTACTATTCCCTTCTTTTTCTTTATTTCTGCCATAATGCCTTCTCATTCTTGTTTTTTTTTTTTCCACATATTGTTCCCTTTGCTTTGAATAATCTTTCCCTTTGCACTTCTTTTAGTTACTTCTACTCAACTTTTAGAACCTCAGCTCAATTACTGCTCCTACAGGAAATTCTCGTACTATCATCTAGAAAAAGTCAGGTCCCTGGGTTACAAGCTCTCACAGTGTCCTATGGTCTTCCTATTAATTTGTAAAGATACGTTTAAAATTTGCGCACTTCCAAGCAAATAGTAAGTTTTTAAGGATGGGGACCATGTTTTTTTTGTTTACTATTACATCTTCAACTTGAAATCATAGCAAGGATGTCAAAACACAACTACATATTCAATCAAAGATAGCTTTCTAGTATCAAAATTTAGCCTTTAAATAAACCCCACATCCTTTAGCTGACTAATGCAATTCTCACTGTTAAACTGGACAGGTCTGCAGTGATGTTGGAAGGATAAGGGTCAAAATAACTGGGTCTCCTATAATAATAAATGTGTCTCCAATGACAACTCAGAATGTTGGGTTGAAAAAAGGGATTTATGGTCTCCTTCCCTTCCTCCTTTGTGTCTTTTTTCTGCAGAAAACTACACATTCAAGTAGACAGGACTGCTAAATACTATCCATACTCTAATTTTATATGCTTATGAAGGGTACTTAGAGACCACAAAGATATGGAGATCCTTTGCAGAAAGAAGGGAGGAGTTAGGAAAGGAGAAAGCTGGGGCTGAGAGAACAGCAATGGCTTTAGTATCAAATGAAAACGATGTAAGTTGTTAAGGCTCTTAGCCAACTGACCTCTCAATATCCAACTGTCTTCATCTTTTTAGCTTTCAGTTTATCCATGAAATATCACACTCTTTTTCAAGAGGAAAAAAAGCAGCAAAGTGTAGCAGTAGATTCCCATGTTGTCATAAAAGGAATCAACTACAAAGCAGCAATTTATCTGAAAGCCCTCCTCCGCAAAAGAGAAACACAACTATCTAGTTAAAAAGGTTCTGTCCCTCATTTACCAATAATTCTCTTAAGTCAGATGCAGGGTTGGCAAAAGGGGACATTTTTTGGTAGAAGCTGTCATTTTTTTGTTTTCTAAGAAACATAAGTTACTATCCTGAACTGTAACAGTAGATCAAATGCAGTATCAAGTAGGGGAAATTCCTTCATATCCTCCCTTCCAAGATAAAAACCCCAACTGCCAAACAAGCACATTAAGTAATGGAAATACAAAAAGTTAAAAAAGATAAAAGTCTCTGTAATCTATAACTCAGAGAAAACTACCTTGAACTTCTACATAATTGCTATTTATGCCTTTTAAAATTGAGATTAGTGTATATAGGATTACAAATATATATAAATATATATTTTCTGGAAACACCTTTTTTTTTGTCTTTTTGCCCTATCTAGGGCCGTACCCGTGGCATATGGAGGTTCCCAGGTTAGGGGTCTAACAGGAGCTGTAGCTGCTGGCCTTCACCACAGCCACAGCAACGTGGGATCCGAGCCGTGTCTGCAACCTGCACCACAGCTCACGGCAACGCTGGATCCTTAACCCACTGAGCAAAGCCAGGGATCGAACCCGCAACCTCAGGGTTCCTAGTTGGATTCGTTAACCACTGAGCCATGACAGGAACTCCCAGGAAACACGGTTTTTAATGGTGACTCAATATAGCACCTTATAGATATACAATAATTTAACAGTTTATTTCTAGATAAGCTGTTTTTAATTTGTTACACATAATGCTACAATGAACTTGAATTATGGGATGCTGTATTCTCTTATAAATTTAAATGTGTACCATTTACACGTGCAGCTACACATTCACTCACACTGATAACTTTGTAGTTAATAAATACTGAGTTTAAACTTGAAAAAGTTGTTTACAGCAGCTTGTTTTTGTTTTTGAGTTCTGTTCATGTCTCATACATGTTTTCCTAATGGGTTACAAATATATTTTACTTTTAAAAGATCCTCATATGATCTTTGTTTTTTATCATATTTATTAAAACTATTTTCTCCAGTTATTTCTTTTAAAAATACTTTTAAAAACTGGTTTTAAATATTTTAAAATCTTATATAAAAATCTGTCAATATATTTGTTGATTTGTAATTTATTTCATTTTTTTTGTTTTACTGAGAAAGTTCTTTCCCATCAAGTTAAATATTCACCTTCATTTCTTATTAATGAATATGAAATTTAGAATATGGAATTTAAAATATAAGATGAAGATTTAACATTTTTTCAGCAAGGTACATTAACTTTTTTTAAATTATGGAAATGTTTCAGAATGAATATTCTGAAGCAAACACAAAACAGTTTTTTTTTTTTTTTTACCTTCTAGGGCCATACCCGCAGCATAGGGAGGTTCCCAGGCTAAGGGTCTAACTGGAGCTACAGCTGCCGGCCTACACCACAGCCACAGCAACATAGGATTGGAGCTGCATCTGCAACCTACACCACAGCTAATGGTAATGCTGGATCCTAAGCCCACTGAGTGAGGCCAGGGATGGAACCCACAACCTCATGGTTCCTAGACGGATTCGTTTCCACCGTGCCATGATGGGAACTCCCAAAATAGTAAGATTATTACAATGAATCCCTATGTTTTTCAAACCCAGCTTTCATAATCATCAGACTCATAGCCACTCTTGTTTATCTATAATCCATCCACTTTCCAGGGCCAATATTTCTCTCTTACAATAAAGTATATAAATCTTAAGGGTACAACTCAATTTTTACACACATAGTGATAAACCAGAGTCACCACCCAGATTTAGGTATCCCAGGAGGCTCTTTCAGGTGACCTTCCAATTAATACTCACCCACCTAAAATGTAACTACTATTCTGCCACAATCCTTACATGTAACTATGCCTACTCTTCACTTTCATAGTACGAAATTAATAAACTGTACACTTTTTTATGTCTGGCTTCTATGTCTAACATTATGTTGGTGAGACTCATCCAGCATTCCTTCTAGACATCTTTCATTCCTTTCCACTGCTCCATCTGTTCCAATATATGAACATACCACAATTTATTTACATTATCTCACATTGATGGACAACTGAGCTATTTTCAGTGTTTCGATATAATTAAATCTTTTATGAATATTCTTGTACACATGTTTTGATAAGCACTTATATCCACTGGGTACTAAGCAGTATTGTTATTATTTGTATGTATGCATAACTTTAAAAGATACTGCTAAATGGTGGTTGTACCAATTTATATTCCGCAAAATAACATAAGAAAGTACCAGCGGTTTTACATCTTTGTCAACATTTGATATTGTCTGGTTTAAAAATTTTAGCTATTCTGGTAGATATGCAGTAGTACCTCATTGTAGTTTTAATTATATTTCCCTGATAATGAAGCTGAACATTTTCTCATATTTTTCTTAATAAGGTGTGAATGTAAATCTTTTGCACATTTTTGGACATGGAGTGTCTGTTTTTTCCTTACTGTTAACTGTTTTTTTCCTTATTTTCTTACTAATTGGTAAAAGTTTTTATATTCTAGATATGAGTCTTTTTTTTTTTTTGGTTGTATGTATGAGAAATACTTCCTCTCTCACTTTTCACTCTCTTAATGGTGTCTCTTCTGATGACTTAAAAATCTTTTAATGAAAAATCTTTTAACGAAATACAGTTCATCTATCTTTTCGTTATTAGTGCTCTTTTTGTTCTGTTTAAGAAATTCTTTCCTAGCCAAGGTCATGAAGATTTTCTACTTGAAGTCCCATTGCTTTATGTTTCTCATTTCGGTCAATAAGGCTGCTCAAATTAACTTAAATGTATGGTGTGATACAGGGATCAGAGTTTATTTTAAAAAATATAGACCTAATTGATCTAGCATCATTTATTGTACAGATAATTCTTTCTACTGAACTTCTGTGGTGCCTTTGTTATAAATGAGGTGATTATGAAAAATGAGTTTGGGAGCTCCCCTTGTAGGGTGGGTTAAAGAGCCAACATTGTCTCTGTGACGATACAGGTTCGATCCTTGGCCTCACTCAGTGGGTTAAGGATCTGCTGTTGCCGAAAGCTGGGGCGTAGGTCATGGATGTGGCTCAGATTCACTATTGCCATGGTAGTAGCCAGGTACCGTGCGGCCTCAGCTGCAGCTCCAATTTGACCCCTAGCCCAGGAACTTCCATATGTCGAAGTTCAGCCATAAAAAAAGAAAAACAAAAAAGAGTTTGTTTCTAGACTTTGTTTTGTTCTATTGATCAGGTTGATTTTATTATTCTTATGTTGATTACACACAGTCTTAAGTACTGTACTTCTGTATCAAGTCTTTGATATCTTGTAGTGTGAGCCTTCCCTTTTGTTTTTCAAAGATTCCCCATAGCCTAAGCATAAAGTTTAAACTTTATATGATAAGTAAGGGTCTCTTTTTCAGAGTACGAGCTTTTATAAATAACTGCAGTGTTTGATACTTGCAATAGGAAGCATTCCATAAATATATGCTGATATGAATTATGTTGGAATGTGATTTCATATGAGTCCTCACAGTAATAAAAAACAAAGTGAAACACTAAATGCTACCAACCCAATTCTTGCTATGAAACTGGAAGATAAAGGTCTTTATCATAAAAACTTAATGCCACTTTTTACAAAAGTCACATAGAATGGGGAAAGGCAAACAACATGTTGATGGTGATACTTGTACTTCTTGAAACTTCCTCAAACAAGTTGTCATGTTCTTATTGCCAAACCATGTAAGCATTAGAGTAGAAGGGGGACACGGAGAGAGAAAATAAAATGGATTTTTTTTTTTTTCTAGAGGGGACTTTTATTCCTTGCTTTCCTCCGGGCATGGAATTTTTAGACTACCTTTGAGTCATTTTCAGAGCATACTGATGTACCATCCTCTCTACAGCTAGTTTTGAGAGTTCTATTTTTGAGAGGCTATTACAGAGAAAAAGAGAGGATGGCAGTCTGTAAAGTCATCTAATCTATAGCTTTGCTAGCACTACTTAAATTGCTTTGGCAGAAATATCAGTGCATTTCATGGTTGAAAACGAATTTTTTGTGTGTGTGGATACTGAAAGCAATCATTTTCAAGTATGCTTGCCAAGTTCTACAACACAGAAAAGACTGGTTAATGCTCTCCTTTATGATTTAGTGCTATCTGATGAGAAGGCAAAAAAAAAAAAAAAGGCTTTAAAAATGTTTTACCAGATCTAAATATCCTCAATATTTTGATTTTTCACAAGTATACATGTAATACTAACTAGTCTTGAAAATACCTTTAATTTGGCTTTTTTTTGAGCCTCAAGAGCAATCTTTCTTAACTCTTCAGCCTGTTTCTGTAACTGTTCATTTTCCTGCTGAAGTCTCAGCCTTTGTTCACTGACAAATCCACAGTTCTCTCTCTCAGACTCCAACACCTTTTGAAGTTTCTGAATCATTTCTTGGCACCGTGATATCTCTTCTGAGGAACTGATTATAAAAACAAAACAAAAGGAACATTTAAACTTAATGATCTGTAGTAGAAATCAAGAAGTCTGTCTGTATTTTATACTAAAGACTTGTTTTCTTTGTTGTGAGACATTTCTTTTCACTGTAGATTTTAAACTCTGTGGCTTCACAATGTTATGTTCCACCAGGCATATATGTTTAATTTAGCAATCTTAGCTAAGAATATATAGATTGAACTGTTATCACTCACCTAGAAAATCGAAGCGAAACCTCCTTCAAATTTTTACTAACACCAAGAATCACTGTTTTATTTGACTTTTAAGTTTTTGATTATAATGTGTCTCAGTGAAGCTCTTGAAGATCATCCTGCTTGCAGTTTTTCAGCATCATGGATCTCCATTTGTTTTGGGTTGGTTATTAGTTTGCTTTGGTGGAATCACGTTTACTAGGTTCTTTGTTGCTATCTGTGCATCTGAAGGAGCATACTCCTCTTCTAGTTTCTGGACTGGTTTTGGAAGCTGAAGACTTTCTTAAGCCTTGTACCAGAAACTCATGGGACTGTCTCTGGGATCATACCTAAGTGGGACTGAAACCACTGCACGTGGCTATTGCCGGGTCCTTGGTTGGCAGACTTATTAACAGGGGTACAGTCAGGTGTTGTTTCTAAGAGTGCTCCTGTCATGGCACTGGGCCAGTCTATGGGTGGGGAGAATTGCTTCTGGACTGAGGTAGAGCATGACTCGAGCTGTGCCAGGGACTACTTCAGGGATCATGGTCAGGTCTGGGGTTAGCAGGTCTGTTATGAGGGAATCTACAGGCATGATTTCTTCTAGGTCCCTTGGGTGAATCGCTGGCCATGTAAGACTGCCTCAAACTGTGGTAGAACAGGGCTGGATCCACGCCTTGTGGCTTTTGCCACAAAGGGTGCTTCAAATACTTGCTTCTGTGGAGGGACATGATCTGAGGACCTCCTACCATATTACCAATATCATTCCTCTTTATTTTTAAAATATCTATTAAACATATTCTATAACAGAGATCAAGATTTCATGCGACTTAAGTTTTACTATACTAATACTGCCAGAAATGGGAAATTTAAAATAAAACGGTACAGTACTGTACCTTTTCTTCCTGAAAAAGTCATTTCTTCCTAGAAACAATCTTGAAAAAATTCTATTTGATGCTAAAAAGCCTTGCTTTCAACATAACATATAATTATGAGTCCCATAAAAGATAAAAAAGTGTCAAAATTATATGAATTTGAAAATCCAAAAGCATAACTTACTTTATTTCAAGTTGTTTGATTTTATTTTCTGCTGTCCTAAGTCTTAGCTGAAGATCATCTTTTGAACGCTCTGCAACTAGGCACCTTTGGTGCATTTCTTCCAGTTTTCTGTAATCACTTTCATTTATTCTGCCTTCATGGTAAATCTGCAGAAGAGGCTTATATGTATATTACTTTGCAGAAGGAAACTGTTTTAAAAATTATAAGTTTAGAAACTGAAATAAATAATGAGAAATAAAAACCCATGATCATGTGTTCCATCTATTCCAACTGTAACATTAAAACATATCAATAATTACTTTTGGTTGTTTCACATTTTACAAAATAAGTGCTGAAAATTGACATAAATATTGCTTATTTTTTGAAATTATTCATATTCACTGTAAACTATTTAAATAGTTTTAATGTTTTATAAATTAATGTAAAGTAGCTGAAGTAAAAAAATCCCTCCAAATTCACCACCTGGAGACAACTGCTTTATTTGATGAACACCTTCAAGACAGTTCTGTACTGCAATATTCAAAAGTACAGATACACGTTGTACTGTATAAGTAGAATTACCTGAAAGTGACTTCAGAATCTCACTCTAGATTAACTGGACAGTGATCTGACTGAAATGGGGGTTTCTCCTCTGCTAGCTCTGCTTCCTATGAGACAGGGGTTCCACCTACAACACAGAGGCTGTACCATCCCATAAACTGCAAGGTATCCAGGTGGTAGGCAGCACATATTTTCAGATAAAGTCTACAATGCATAGGTACCCTCAAAATCCAGACTGCCTGGCCAAGTAACCTGTGTCTTCTCTCACTGACAAGACTGTGACTCTTGCCCAAGAGTATCAGCGTGTCAGTGTCCTACAACTGAAATACAGATCTATACTGCAGTACCAGCAGTATTTTGACTTATCTTTACCTGTTGCCTTTAGTCTTGTAGGTTTTACATTTCCCCAATAAAACCTATTTCTTAACCTATGCCATGTATTAAAAAATTCACCCCAACTCTTGATGTACAGCAGGTACCAATCTAAAGGGGATTCATTCCTATTCCATAACAGAAGAAACCTTGCAAGGGATCAACCTTGCAGGAGAGTGGTGACCATGAAGGGCCTCCCTTGAACACAGCATACATATATATTTCCCCTTCCCCACAAATGGGATTACACACTATATTCTGCTTTGTAAATTGCTTTTTACTATATGATGTCATAATCTTTTTATGTCAATAATATAGATACATGACACATTTTTTGAGCTACATAGCTCTTCTTTCAAAATCAAAATCTGACTCTACGTTTTCTATTATTGTTATTATTATATTTGGCTGCCCCATGACAAAGGAGTTCCTGGGCCAGGGATCGGATCAAGCTGCAGTTGTGCACAGCTGTGGCAATACTAGATCCTTTAACCCACTGTACTGTCACAGAGATGAACCTGCATCCTGGTGCTGCAGAGATGCCACAGATTCCACTGCACCACAGTGGGAAACTCCTATATTTGCCTTTTTTTTTTTTTTTAAACCACTGGGCAAGTTACTTAACCTCTCTATGAAAGTTCTTAATACAACACCTAATGCACAGTATGTGACAAATCAAATTTAGCCTTATTTTCCCCCAAGGTATTTTAAATGAATGGGATATTTATTGCTAATAAAAAGTTATCTAAATAAGAAATAAAATTTAAACTGCAGACATCTCCCAATATTCTTCTCTTAAATGTCACTGGGGTAAATATTTTTTCCTAACTACAAATAAAAATCTGTACTTTGAAAAGATAAAAATCATAGCAGTATTGTAATTTTGGGGTTATATATACTTGTTATATTTATAGATGTCCCAGTAAGAGTTGGCAGAAAATTTAAAAAGAGAGGAAAGACAATAAAAAATATTGGAATGAGGTCTAAACAAAGAATACAGTTACTTTGTAAAACTTATACCTTTAAGTAAAAAGTTGAAATAATGTGTCCACTCTTGTAAAGAAATGTATTTAGGCAACAGCATTTAAATGCAGATTCTGAAAATATTCCAAGCAAATAAAAGCACTCACCAGGAGAATACTTATAACATAAGGGTTGCTAGTAGATAGTATGACGAAAGTATATAGTAATGCTGAATATTTGCAGTTGGGTTTTAGGTACTTATTTTTTCCTTTTTCTTTTTTACCTTTTCTAGCTCTTCTTCCACTGCTTTTTTCTCCCTATTGGCTCGTTCGATTTGACCTTGTTTTTCAGCACACTCCTAAAAATTCAAATTATATTATAAATAAATACACTTGTAAAACCTTAAGAAAAAGAGGGAAAAGGAGTTCCTGTCGTGGCTCAGCAGTATCTAACCTGACTAATATCTATGAGGATGCAGGTTCGATCCCTGGCCTAGCTCAGGGGGTTAAGAATTCGGCATTGCCGTGAGCTGTGGTGTAGGTCGCAGATGCGGATCAGATCCCAAGTTGCTGTGGTCGTGGTGTAGGTGGACAGCTGCAGTTCTGATTCAGCCCCTAGCCTGGGAACTTCCAGATGCTGCTGGTGTGGCTCCCCCCCCAAAAAAGAAGAAGAATGGAAAAGTAAAATGACTTGTTCATAACAGAAATACTACACTCACCCTCTCTGTACAGCAGGACCATATTGATTAAAAAAAATAAAAACAATTTAATCTTCAAAGAGCTACATATCTTAGGATTTCAGAAATCACCTTCAGTACCGAATGCCAAGGAGTTCTAAGTAAACATACTAGGCAGTTAATAGAGGTTGAGGAATTCCAGGGAGAAAAAAATAAATGAGCTCCTTTCTCATATTACAGTTTTCCCTTCCATATAATTGTGTCATATATTTAAGAAGGAAACATAGAACTGGATAGTGGTACCACACCATAGGACAACCTAGAGCCTGAAAGGCACATGGGTATATAAATTCTAAAACAGTTAATTTTCTTTTGCAAAGCTTATCAACAGCCAATGCAAATAATAAAAATGTTTTATTAATATGAACATAAAACATTTCTGGCTCAAAAGTTTTTAATCAATAAAATCAAGAAGCATATCAATTAGATAAAATTTAAAATTTTAAAAATGAAACTAAAACTAAGAACAATCATTATAATGACTGGTTCTTCATGGTTATTTATTTCTATTTTTAAGAATGGGTGTGGTTATTGTGACTGTAAATTATGCTTTGGATGAATCTGCTTTGTTGACAATACACTGCTAATTAGTATTCAGTTATCTTTATTATAACTGAAGTACTGCATATCAGTATGTTTTTAAAATTTAAAATAAGCTTCTAAATTGACTCCAAATTAATTAACTCTGATTATAATGATCTTTAACCCTATGCTGTAAATCAGATGATTAATCTAAATTTATCTTTTATTAACACAACTATTAGTATATAAGAAATACAAATTTAATGTTTCATATATGTCTGTGTAATAAGTTGATAACCTACGAAAAGATAGTTTTATGGTGTGAAATTTGAGATTTCCCCTATGTTCATAACTCATCTCGTATAAATTTTTTTTTGTTTTTTAGGGCCGCACCTGTGGCATATAGAAGTTCCCAGGCTAGGGATCGAATTGGACCTGCAGCTGCCAGCCATAGCCACAGCCACAGCCACAGCCACAGCAAAGGAGCATCTGAGCTGTGTCTGCAACCTACACCACAAATCATAGCAACGCCGGATCGCTGACCCACTGAGCAAGGCCAGGGATCGAACCCACATCCTCATGGATACTATTTGGATTAATTTCTGCTGTGCCACGAAAGGAATTCTGTCTCGTGTAATTTTTTTAATAACTATTTCTCAGAGCAGTTTAGGTTGACAGCAAAATTGAGGGGAGGTTACAGATTTCCCCAATACTTCCTGCCTCCGTACATGCATAGCTTCCCCCATCATCAACAGGATGCAATATAGTGGTACATTTGTTAAGACTGATGTACCTTCATCACACAATATTATCATCTAGAGTCCACAGTATATACATTACAGTTCACTCTTGGTATTGTACATTTTATTGGTTTGGACAAAGTGATAACGACATACCCACCATTACAGTTATCATATACAGCAGTTTCATTGTCCTAAAAATCTTATATGCTTTGCCTACATTTATTCATCTCTCTCTTCTCCTTAACCCCTAGTAACCACTGATCTTTTCATTGTCTCCATAGTTTGCTTTTTTCCAGAATGTCATATAGTTGGAGTCATATAGTATGTACCCTTTTCAAACTAGCTTCCTTCACTTAGTAATCGGCATTTAAGATTCCTCCATGTCTTTTCATGGTGAGATAGCTCATTTCTTTTAAGTGCTGAGTAACATCCCATCATTTGGATGTAACACAGTTTACTGACCTATCATCAACTAAAGGACATCTTGGTTGATTCCAAGTTTTGGCAATTATACAAAAAAAGGCTGATATAAACATCCATATGTAGGTTTCTGTGTGAAGGTTAAGTTTTCAACTCCTTTGACTAAAGAGAGAAAGATCCAATTATTGGATCCTGTAGTAAGAATATATCTGGTTTTGTAAGAAAACACCCAACTGCCTTCAGAAGTGGCCGTACCATTTGGTATTCCCACCACAATGAATAAGAATTCCTCTTGCTCTTTGTCAGCATTTGGTAGTGTCAATGCTATGGATTTTGGTGAATCTAGTAGGTATATATGGCACTTATTTGGTATAATGAACGGTATCTCATTGTTTTAATTTGCATTTTCACATATGATTTACAGTGTCTTTTCATATGTTTATGTGCCATCTGTAAATCTTCTTTGGCGAGGTGTTTGTTAAGGTCTTTGGATCATTTTTTAATCAAGTTGTTTGTTTTCTTACTGTTGGGTTTTAAGAGGACTTGGAGTATTTTGGATAATAGTACTTTATTAGGTAAGTTTTTTTGTAAATATTCTCCCACAATCTATGATTTGAATTTGCATTTCTTGATAGTGTCTTTTACAGAACAGAAAATTTTAATTTTTTTCTTTTTTTGTCTTTTTGTCTTTTTGCCTTACCTAGGGCTGCACCCGCGGCATATGGAGGTTACCAGGCTAGGGGTCTAACAGGAGTTGTAGCTGCTGGCCTTCACCACAGCCACAGCAACATGAGATCCAAGCGGCGTCTGCAACCTACAACACAGCTCACGGCAACGCCGGATCCTTAACCCACTGAGCAAGGTCAGGGTTTGAACCCGCAACCTCATGGTTCCTAGTTGGATTCATTAACCACTGTGCCACGATGGGAACTCCCAGAAAATTTTAATTTTAATGAAGTTCGGAGTTCCAGTTGTGGCAGGTTTGAATCCTGGCCTCACTCAGTGGGTTAAGGATTTGGTGTTGCTGTGAGCCGTAGTATAGTTTGCAGGCGTGGCTCGGATCCTGCATTGCTGTGGCTGTGGTGTAGGCCAGCAGCTATAGCTCTGATTTGACCCCTAGCCTGGGAGCCTCCATATGTCTCAGGTGTGGCCCTTAAAAGCAAAAAAAAAAAAAAAAAAAAGAAAGAAAAAGAAAAAATTTTTTAATGAAGTCCAATTTACCAGTTGTTTCCTTCATAGATCATGTTTTTGATGTTGTAAACTCACTGCCAAACCCAAGATTATCTAGATTTTCTCTTACGTTATCTTCTAGGATTTTAGTTTTGTATTTTACATGTAGGTCTGTGACCAATTTGGAATTAATTTTTGTGTAAGGTCTGAATTTAGATTCATTTATTTCACTTGTGAATGTCTAATTGTTCTAACGCCATTTGTGTTAAAGACTACCTTTGCTCCATTGTACTTCCTTTCCTCCTTATCAAAGATAAGCTGACTGTATTTATGTGGGTCTATTTCCGGGCTCTATATTCCATTCCACTGATCTAGTTGTCTGTTCTTTCACCAGTATCACCCTTTCTTTTTTTTTTTTTTTTTTTTTTTTTTTTTTTTTTTTTTTTTCCTTTCCCTTTTTTTTTTTTTTTTTTTTTTCCCCTTTTTCCCCTTTTTTTTTTTTTTTTTTTTTTTTTTTGCCTTTTGTCATTTTATGGCCGCGGGTTTATGGCCGCACCCGCGGCATGTGGAGGTTCCCAGGCTAGGGGTCTAATCGGAGCTGTGGCCACCGGCCTTC
>PVHT020000257.1:1214538-1237764 GCA_004024745.2 Catagonus wagneri
GTATTGAAGTCTGGTACAGTGTCAGTCTTGAACCTTGTTTTTTTTTCATTGTTGTACTGGGTATTCTGGGTATGGCACCTCTCCATACAAATTTTAGATCCAGTTCTCCAATATCCACAAAATAACCTCCCAGGATTTCAAATGGAATTGTGCTGAATTTATACATCAAGTTGGAATGAAATGACATTTTGAAAATACTGAGTCTTCTTATCCATGAACATGGACTATCTTCATTTACTTAGTTCTTCTTTGCTATCCTTCATCAGAGTTTTATAGTTTTCACACAAAATTACAAAAGTTCTTATAAATTTGGTTAGATTTATACCTATTTAATTTTAGGGGTGCTAATGTAAATGATATTGTGTTTTTGTTTCAAATTCCATTTGTTCACTGCTGGTATTTAGGAAAGCAAATGACTCTTGTATATTAACCTAGTATTCTACAACACTGTTATAATCACTTCTTTGTTCCAGGGTTTTTTTCTATTTTATTTTTATTTTAGTCTTTTGTCCTTTTAGAGACACACCCACAGTTCCACAGCTGTAGGTTTTTTGCAGATACTCTTTGTTAAATTAAGGAAGTTTCTTTTTGTTCCTAGTTTACATAAGAGTTTTTATCATGAATGGGGGTTGGATTTGTCAAATGCTTTTTCTGCATCTATTTATGTAATTAGTGGGCTATGTAAATATCAATTTTTCCTTTTATTTTTTCTTTTTAGGGACACATTTGTGGCATATGGAAGTTCCCTGGCTAGGGGTCGAATCAGAGCTGCAGCTGCCTGCCTACGCCACAGTCACAGCAACATAGGATCTGAGCTGCACCTGCAACCTACATCACAACTTGCAGCAATGCTGGATCCTTAACCCACTGGGAGAGGCCAGGGATTGAACTCACATCCTCATGAGTACTAGTTTTTAATCCACTGAACCACAATGGGAACTCCACCATATAATTTTTAATGTGGATATTAATAACAAGATTGGGTCATACTTCTGGGTCTGGTGAGTAGTACATATAAAGAAAGATAAAAATGTGTTATGCATCTCTCTTGATCCAGTGCACAGTTTAACTGCCAAATGATGACGGCTGAATATTTACTTAACCTGAGATAACAAAGTAAAAAATGAGACAAAAAAGTTAAAATATCTTTGGAGAATATAAGAATTCTTTTAATGGACTAAAGCAAACATTTAAAATCACTGTTAGGAGTTCCCGTCATGGCTCAGCAGAAACGAATCTGACTAGGAACCATGAGGTTGCGTGTTTGATCCCTGGCCTCGCTCAGCTGGTTAAGGATCTGGTGTTGCTGTGAGCTGTGGTTTATGCCACAGATGCGGCTTGGATCTGGTGTTGCTGTGCGCAGGCCAGCAGTTATAGCTCCAATTTGACCCCTAGCCTGGGAACCTTCATATACTGCGGTGTGGCCCTAAAAAGGCCAAAAAAAAAAAAAAGATAAATTTACCATTAAATGTCTTTCACGGATATTTGCCATTGATCACTACCAATATTCCTACTTTTGGGGCAAGAAATGACTAAATGATACTAGATATTTTCTCAAATACTCATGAAGTGTTTCCAAAATCATACCCACATATCTTATCATATAAGAGTCTTAATGAATAGTCAGAATATCACATAGACTATGATCTGTGGCCTCTATTTAATCAGATTAGAAATCAATAATAAAAAGATTTTTAAACATCTGTGTATAGGGAAATCCAAAATTTTTAATTTCTAAAAAATTCACGGATCAAAAAAAGATCATAATGAAAGTTTCATTCACTTGTATAAATTTAAGCATTTATAACCGATCTTCTTCCTCATTTGCTATAGAGTAATAGAAACCTCTGCTACTTGGCTGAAGTAAAACCTTAAGAGAAAATTATACCAGCGTATATTGCTCTCCAAAGGGTGATATGTGGCTTCAGATACACTGGCTCTGCTCTTTCCTTAAACTTAAAAAAAAAATAAACTACACATTAACCTAAAATATAAGTTTTTCTCCTCCCTACAAGCATGACTTAGTTTTGTTAGCTAATGTATGTTTAACTTCCCTCCCTGATGTCATCTTTATAGCAAAAGTGGTAAAAGTGGTACCGAAGAACAGAAGCCAATAGTCTTCACAGGTTATTATGCCTCAAACTGTAATCTGAGAGAAAATCTGCTTTTTAAAGTAGCTGAATATGTCTTCCTTCAAATATATCTCTAGATTTTTAATATTTCAAATAATTAACAGTTTTCTTCACCAAAGACATCATGACATCAGACAATATTTAACATCTTTAGAAAAAATCCGCTTAGCTATAAATTATAACTGTTTTACTTTAAATCATAAGAAGAACCTTCTGTAATAATTTGAAATAACAATTTTTTGACTCTAAAGTAAGTTTATACAGCTGATTGTTACACAGCTGTGATTTATTTTTAAAATCCCTGTGGGTCTTGTCTAGTACACATTCCTAAACGGAAAGATATCATGTTGGTTTACAATCTATTAAATAATCTTAGGCTGGTGTAAAACCCTTTTTCTTCAAAACTGTGAAACTTTTTTTTTTTTTGGTCATTTTAGGGCCGCACCCACGGCATGTGGAGGTTCCCAGGCTAGGGGTCTAATCGGGGCTGTAACCATCGGCCTACACTGTAACCACAGCAATGCAGGATCGAGCCGTGTCTGGGACCTACACCACAGCTCACGGCAATGCCGGATCATTAACCCACTGAGTAAGGCCAGGGATTGAACCCGCAACCTCATGGTTCCTAGTCGGATTCGTTAACTGCTGCGCCAAGACGGGAACTCCAAAACTGTGAAATTTTGATAGTTAAATTAGTCCATAAGAGAACAAGCAAAATAGGAAGGTGATAGATGAGGAAGTAAAACTGAAAAACAACACAGAATTAGGCATGAGTAATCATCCATACTATATTCTATTAATTTTACTTCATGTTTCTGCAACACTGTTTCTTGTTCTATTACTCCTAGAACCTATACACAAGACTATGGTCCCATCATGCACATTACAGAGTTTGCAGATATGTGGAAAAAGTGTGATCATTCTTTCAGAAGTGTGTAAATATCAAACAATAAATATTTATTGAAAACATATTGTGTAAAATACTGTATTAAGCAATGAGGAAAATAAAGGAAAGCATAAGACCTTTCTGCTTCTTTTTTTTTTTTGGTCTTTTGTCGTTTTAGGGCCACACTCGCGGCATGTGGAGGTTCCCAGGCTAGGGGACTAATTGGAGCTGTAGCTGCCAGCCTACGCCAGAGCCACAGCAACACCAGATCCGAGCTGCATCTGCGACCTACACCACAGCTCACGGCAACGCCAGATCCTTAACCCACTGAGCAATGCCAGGGATCAAACCCACAACCCCATGTTTCCTAGTCGGATTCGTTAACTGCTGTGTCATGACTGGAACTCTCAAGACCCTTCTACTTTGAAGGGCTTACAATCTAACTCAAAAAATTTTCACGAAGAAAGAGACAGGGAGGAGATCCCATTGTGACACAGTGGAAACGAATCCGATTAGGAACCACGAGGTGGTGGGTTTTATCCCTGGCCTTGCTCAGTGGGTTAAGTATCCGGCACTGCCATGAGCTCTGGTGTAAGTAGCAGACTCGGCTTGGATCTGGCGTTGCTGTGGCTGTGGCATAGGTCGGCTGTTACAGCACTGATTTCCAAGAATGTGGGTAACATGTTTAGCTTCATTTTTATTCTTTTCCTAGCATCTAGAATAGTTCTTAGGTTGATAAGTATCTTCTCAATAAATGAATGCCCAATAACATGTATCTTGGCTTTAGAAATAAGCAATATTCAGAAGAAAATATCAATATAATCTTCTAACATACCATTTGAAGGGCTGAAAGTTCTTCTGTTAGTCGAGAAATCTGTACATTATATTGTTTTCTTGTGTTTTCAACCTATAAATTAAAATATTTATGAATTATTTAGGTCTACAATAAAAATGTTTATTATCAATAAAAAAGTTTAATATTGACAAAAAATAAAATGATAAAAGTCAAGAATTTATCATGACAGTAGAAGTAAGTGAACAGGATAATATATCCAAAAGTACAGTGACTGTCAAATTTTTGGTCTTAGGATCCTCTTACACTACAAAAACATTTTATAATGGGTTCTTATTCCACTGAATTTTACCATATTAGAATGAAAACTGAGAAAATTTTGAAAATTTACTTATTAACCCTTTATAAATAATAATAACTAATGTTATTACAGGTTAACATAAAAATATACTTTTCCAAAAATTAAAAAAAATTTAGAATAGTGATATTATTTTATATTTTTCCAAATTTCCTTAATGTCTCTGAGACAAAGGGAAGTACAAGATGAGAGAGAAATATCATTTATGCAAAAAAACTAGAGATAATTTGAGAATAAAAACAAAGATTTAAGGTAATGGATCACAAAATGAAAAAAACTAAAAATGGAGTTCCTCTTGTAGCTCAGTGGTTAATGAACAGAACTAGGATCCATGAGGATGCGGGTTTGATCCCTGGCTTCATTTAGTGGGTTAAGGATCTGGCGTTGCTGTGGCTGTGGTGTAGGCCAGCAGCTGTAGCTCTGAATTCAGCCCCTACCCTGGGAACCTCCATATGCTGCAAGTGTGACCCTAAAACAGCAAAAAAAAAAAAAAAAAAATTAAAAAGGTCCATGAATCCATGGTGATAACTAAAAAGAGGGGAGGACTCTCCCTTACCAAAAATAAGAAATGTGTAGAAAGACTGACCGACTTAGAATATAATCATTTCTAATCACCCCACTTAATATTTAGTGTAGGCAAGTATTATCAATGGATGATAAAACCACTGAATCAAATATTTTGGTGGAAAAGATACCTGCATGATTAACTATCTTCCTCATTTATAAAGTATATATATATAAATATAAAGATCTAATCTTATCACGTCAATCATATGGTCAAGCTTAGCAGCATCCAGGTACAACCTGACATTATAGATTCCTGATGTGATAAAGTGGAATGTAGGTATTCATATCACTCTGCCTGAAAGACCTGAATCTAATCAAGATGAAATAGTCACACAAATCCAGATGTGGAATATTCTGAAGGACAACTGGCCTGGATTCTACACAGGATTCTTTGTCATATACAAAGGGAAGAGATTACAGAGACATGGTAGTCAAATGTAACAATGCATACACATGGATTGCTTCCTGAATTAAAAAAACAAAACAAAACAAAAAGCTATCAAGAATATTTTAGGGAAATTCAAGTGTGAATTGAAGTAATTTTTTTTTTTTTTAAAGATATGATAATAGTGGTGTGGTTGTGTAGCAAAGTCCTTTTTCTGGGGAAACAGAGGTCAAGATGAAATGTTATGTGGCCTGCAGCCTATGTCTGAATGTTTGGTAAAAGGCAAGAGTGTGTATGCACATATGAGAAATGGAATACGTGCAGCAAGACAATAAGAGTTTTCTGGGTGAGGGGCAAATAAATTCATTGTACAGCTCTTCGCTTTTTCTGGATTTGAAAATTTCTAAAAGTAAAAATATATATATATAAAATTAAAGATAATTTCTCATAGTGACTGAGCAGAGAGCTCACTCGCATCCCAGTTCTGTTACTTCCTAGAGATGGAACCCTAAACTAATCCGTTTTGCAGGTTTTTCATCTTTAAAATGGGTTTTTGCGCTTTCTTCTTCCTAAACTCGCTTTATACTTTCAAACTTTACCACACCACTTACAAATTAATTCATATCCATACTAGAGGAAAAGGCAAATAAATGTCTTTATATGAAAGCACACATATCTCTAAGACAGCTTTAACTTTCATAAGGCTTGCAGTTCAAACCAAGAAACTCATCATCTTAACACAAAAATTTAAGACTTAGTCCTGATAATGGAATTGCAAACAACAACACAATTCACAAACGGTTTAAGTATCAATATGATATGACTGAAACAACACTGGGCTCAGTACAGCAGGAGAAGGTAAGAATCTAAGTTCTAGCTTTAAATAGTATATTATTTAAAGTGAATTTCAGCTTCATTGGCAATAAAATAAGGGGTTAAAGCCTATCTGGTACTCTGGTCCTGAGATTCTATAAGATACTGCAAATAACACTAGGTTTTCTTCTCTTGCTTCTTATGCATTCCAAGTTTCTTTCTGACCCTTAACATTATATTTCAGGCATTATATTTAGTGTTAATCTTCACTATAGTCCTAGCCTAAATCTCTTCCTCCCCACATTCTCTACACTAGGAATGTATTTTTGCGTCACTACCTCAAATGTTAGGGGATACTATCATGAAATGATTTTTATTTGAAATTTAGCATAACCGATGCAATCTGCTGATAGCTAACTGGCTAGGTCCATCAGGCATAAACTCAGGTGGTATCTAGTCTTAAGCTGTAAAATTGTATAAAATTTTTGCTTTTAAATATAAATAGAAAACTCTTACTTCCTTCCTGGCTCTTACTGCAGACTCTTGCACAAGCCGAGAAAGCGATTCCTTCATTTTCTCTATATCTTCTTCTTTCTGCTTCTCCTCAAGCAGAGCCTTCAGAAAATAATAATTTGATATTATCATAAATCATAAAATTATTTATAGAAACTAACACAATAAATGGGTAAAAACCTACACTAATCACCTTCTGAAAAGCAAACATCTTATTTGAAACTGACAACATCACTCAGAGATCTTGCCTAAGTTATGAATGATATTTTTCCTAACTTCATCACTTTGTCCTAACTAAAAATTTATTCTTTTTCTTTGATATTTACTTCAGCCAGTGCCATTATTCTTCTAATTTCTAGAGGTGGATATTCAGAATTATTTCTGAACTTCCCTTTTCCTTTATTCTCTCTTTAAAATAAGTAATCAAATCTAAATATTTTATTTCTAGGAAAACCTCTTGATTTGCCTTTCTTTCCATCATTTGGTTTTATTCAAATTATGTCCCTTGTCACCTTATACCTCCATCACTGTAGATACCACCTACTTTGTCTCCATGACATTTCTAGTCAACCAATCATCTTCATCTTACCTAAAAAACACTCTTGTAGGGGAGCTCCCATCGTGGTGCAGTGGAAAGGAAACCAACTGGGAACTATGAGATTGCAGGTTTGATCCCTGGCCACACTTAGTGGGTTAAGGACCTGGCGTTGCCTTGAGCTGTGGTGTAGGTTGCATATGCGGCTCGGATCTGGTGTTGTTGTGGCTGTGGTATAGGCCAGCAGCTGTAGCTCCAATTCCATCCCTAGCCTAGGAACCTCCATATGCCGAAGGTGAGGCCCTATAAAAAAGAAAAACCACTCTTATAATCCTAGTTTTGTTGTCAGTCAACATCCTGTCTCTTTGCTTCCCTGTGGAGCAAAACCGTTGAAGTCTGCACTTGCTCATCTCCAAAACTTTTCTTTCTTTTTTTATTTTTTAGGGCCGCATGTGTGGCATATGGAAGCCTACACCACAGCCACAGAAACGCATGATCTGAGCAGCATCTGGAACCTACACCACAGCCCGTGGCAGAGCCTGATACTTAACCTACTGAGTGAGTCCAGGGATTGAATCTCATTCTCATGGTTACTAGTCTGGTTTGTTATCACTGAGTCACAAGGCAAACTTCCTCCAAAACTTTTTCTTATGTTCACTCCAATCAGGCTTTCATCCTCCATATCTTTTTAGTCTACATTGCTGTTTCTTCCCTTTCTCCTGAACCTCTTTAATACTGAGCTACCCAAGACTTAGACCTTGGTCTTCTCGTCTATCTACATCCATCCCGTGGTGGTCTACTCCAATCTTATGTTTTTTAAATAACATTTATATGCTGACAATTCTTAAGTTTACATCTCTAGTTTAAATATTTTCCTAAGCCTGGTACTTCTCCAATTTTATGTCTGAGTGAATGGTTTTCTTAAAAAAACATCGTTACATAAGAGATGGCTCCGTGTTCTAATCTGCTATCTTCCAAAGAAACTGTATGTTTCTTTAAAAAAAAAGTTTAATAAGTTTCTTATTGCTTAAATAGGTAAACTAGTGAGAAGTAATATCTGTTTTGACCTAACTAATAACCTTGTCAAGGAGAAGGGGACAAGGGAGAAAAGAGAAATTTCATAAGAAAAGTATCCTAAGACCATACATCATGTTTTTATAAGTGGTTGAGAGAAACCTTGACTTCTTGGAACAAGCAACTGAAAGTGAAAGCCCTCTTGCAATTAAGCTATGAGTTAAGAGGGAATATAGCCATAAGCATCCAACGTATGGTCTGTGGGCCTGAGACTTGGATGAAAAGACTTAAAGGACAGGCAATGAGTGTCACAGTTACTTTCTCGGTCCATTGTGCTCCACATAAATGTTCATCTCTATGACCTGATGTTAAGAATGATCGTATGATTAGGCTTCAGAGGAGAGAGATAAACAGTTCTGCCCTTCTCTTAACTGTTCTATTTTACTTAGGTGTTTACAGAAATTCCCAAGCATAGAATGTCTATTTTGTGCCCTTCATCCATTCTCAAAGTCAGTTCAGATCACAGATGGGAACATTAGCTGAAAGGTATAATGAACACCTTGGCATTTCCACAGCTTGGGTTTGGAAAATTATTTCTTTTTATTTCTTAGTAGCTGCTTCTTCCATTTTTTTTTTTTTTTAGGGCCGCACCCGCGGCATATGGAGGTTCCCAGGCTAGGGGTCAAATTGGAGCTGTAGCCATCGGCCTACGCCAGAGCCACAGTAATGCCAGATCCAAGCCGTGTCTGCAACTTACACCACAGCCCACAGTAATGCCAGATCTTAACCCGCTGAGCGATTCCAGGGATTGAACCTGCAGCCTCATGGTTCCTAGTCGGATTTGTTTCCAGTGAGCCACAACGGGAACTCCCTCTTAGTAGCTTCTTGATATGCAACTTATAGCTTGTTTTGTTTTTAATAGCTCTCCTGGAAAACCCTCTACCACGTAAAAAAGAATATACAAATAGAGTATTTCCTTTGTACTCCCATACTTTTCAATCGAGTATTATGCATATACTTGGTATTCAATAGATGTTAAGTGAAACAATAACATAATGATCTCTACATAAGGGAGGCAGCAACATTAAACACAAATGTATTCTGTGACTTCTATAAACTATATAAGATTTCCATGGAAGTGGTAAAAGACAAACGCTATGTGATAGCACAGTAATCACAATTGTTAGAGGGTTAAAAAAAAAGGAATAGTGACATGAAGCCTCCAGCTAATAAATTTTTACAGATAAATTTAATTATCAATTAAGCTTCTGTTCTATTAGAATAATTGTGTAAGTAACGAAGGGAAAATAAAGAAAAGATTCATCTGATTCAAGTGAATAAAATAAAGGGTATATGTACCATGGTAAAGTGTTTTAGAAGATTTTTTTTTTAAGGATGAGACTACAGGGGATGATTTGTTACACAAGGATTGGAGACATTTAAAAAAAGGCCTAATATAAAAATCTGGAGCGAGAATTGACCTTGTATCAATTTTATCATGTTAAGTCTTTTTCTTCTTCTTTTTTTTTTAAGGCCCGCACCTGCAGCATATGGAAGTTCCCAGGCTAGGGGTCAAATCGGAGCTACAGCCACAGCAATGTGGATTCAAGCCACATCTGTGACCCACACCACAGCTCATGGCAATGCTGAATCCTTAACCCACTGAGTGAGGCCAGGGATCAAACCCACATCCTCATGGATAATAGTTGGATTTGTTTCTGCTATACCACAACAAGAACTCCCTATGATATTAAGTCTTAACACAAAGAAAGTAATACGTCTATCAATGGTGAGCAGGGCAATTTCATTTTTATGAGTTTATTCTGTAGTTATTGATTCCCTATCAGGTCATATGGGAGAATGTTCAGTATTTCATTATTTATTTATAATTTATAGACATGTTTACTAGTTTTCTTACCTGATTTTTTTGAAGATTAGCTTCTTCCAAGAGTTGCATACTGTTCCTGGCTCTAACAATAGCTTCATATTTCTCGTTTTGTAATTCACCGCACTTCGCTTGTAACTCTCTGGTCTGTTTCTCCAAATGTGCTTTTTCTGCTCTTAACTGAGTGGCTTCTTGGATGGCCACACATAATCTAAAAATTAACAGTCACACAGCAGAAGTTAAATATTTTTAAAAAGAAGGTGGGAGATAGGAGATTTAAAAAGCATCTATTATAGGACAGGCATTATTCCAGTTACTTTCACGTGTATCCTCTAATTCTACTCACATAAAAGTTCTATGAGGTAAGTTTCATTATTTCCACTTAGAAGAATAACAAACAGACCCAGAAAACTTAAACATTTGATTACGGTTATATGAATAATGAACAGTGGGGCTGAGACTGAGCCTAGATATTCTAACTATGTTACGTTTTCTACACTATTTTACTTAGTTTAACTCATACTATCTCATACAGCTACACAACAGTTGTTATAAGGCAAATCCTTAAAAAATAAGTTGTTCTATTTATATGGTCTTTTTTCTTTTCAGTTTTTGCTTGGCTCCCGTTTCCCACTCTCTCTCTACTCAGGTAACCCATGTTAACCTACTAATTATATCTTTGAACATTTTTCTCCATATTTATAAAATCATATGTATGATTTTATACACACATATACAAATACATACACAGCATATACACATCTATCTACAGGTTTTTAAACACAATTCTTTTGTGTTATAAAAATTAAAATCATATGCATGCTTTTCTGCACTTGCTTTCCTTATTCAATAATACCTTGCAAAAATCCCTTCAAGCAATACATCCAAAAGTTCTTTCCTTTCCCAGTCTGATGGATGTAATGTCCCTTCACTGTTAATTTGTATTTCCCTAATTACTGGAGAATTTAAGCATATTTTAAAAGTTTGTTAGCCAGGTGAATTATCTTTGAATTTCCTCTTCATGTACTTTGCCCATTTTTTTCTGACAACTTAATTTGCTCTGTTCCTTTACAAGAACTTTCTGAATATTTACATATTAACTTTTAGTCTTGTTCTGTATGCTGCAAATATTTTCCCCAAACTACTTTTCCTTGGGGGGGGGGCCCACACCTGAGGCACATGGAAGTTGCTGGGCTGGGGATCAAATCTGAGCTACAGCTGTGGGAACACTGGATCCTTAGCCCACTGTGCTGCAGTGGGAACTCCCCAAATTTACTTTTTTATTGTTGCCTATTGATTCTATTTAGGAAATCTTTACTACACTAAAAATGCTCTCTTTAATATGGCTAAATTTGACTATTAATTTCGACATCTGGGATTTCAGTTTTATAAAGATGATCTCCTTTATCCATAGATTGAAGGATGCTATTTTGGGAAAAAGGTAAAGACAAAAATGATCTTTGAAAGTTAAAAAATACCAATCTTTTGAATATGTTTTTTTTTTTAAATGGACAACGTCCAATAAATCAGATTTTAGGAGTTCCCTTCATGGCTCAGTGGTTAGCGAATCCGACTAAGAACCATGAGGTTGCGGGTTCGATCCCTGGCCTTGCTCAGTGGGTTAAGGATCCGGCGTTGCCGTGAGCTGTGGTGAAGGTCGCAGACGCGGCTCGGATCCCGCGTTGCTGTGGCTGTGGCGAAGGCCGGCAGCTACAGCTCCTGTTAGATCCCTAGCCTGGGAACCTCCATATGCCGCGGGTGCGGCTCTACATAAAGGCAAAAAGACAAAAAAAAACAAAAAAAAAAATCAGATTTTAAACAACTATGATTACAGTTTGTTCATCACTTATAAAATATATACTCTAGAAAATGTCATAAACGGAAACTCTAATGTAGAATAACTTTTCAAGTGTAAGGACACATATATGTAACAATTTACCTCGTTTCTAATTGTTTTATACTACATTGTAACTGCTGTAAGCGTCTATCTGATGCTTCCTCTCTTCCTTGAGCAGATTCCATATCCTCCTCCTAGAAAATAAAGAAATTGGATGCTTATTTTGAGTATGTAAAAGTTCAAATCATCATTAAACAACACAAAAAATTCACTCTATAAACTTATTATATTGCTAGAATTTCATACGAAAGTTTAAAGAAGCATTATCTCTTTGGGAACAAATAATGCATATGTGAAAAAAAAGGGCAAAACTCACTATCAATTCTATACTAGTAAAACAATAATCAAAATAGTCACTGAATTTAGATTTCTACCAATATTCCAATTATTTCTACAGTGCAAGTCTCAGAAAACAAGGCAAGGTTTGTATGCAGAGAGTCTGTCCTTGGAACATTTTTTTTTTTTTTTGCTTTTTTGGGCCGCATCCGTGGCATATGGAGGTTCCTGGCTAGGGGTGTAATCTGAACTATGGCTGTCGGCCTACACCACAGTCACAGGAACTCAGGATCCAAGCTGCGTTTGCGACCTACATCACAGTTCACGACAACGCCAGATCGTTGACCCACTGAGTGAGACCAGGGATCGAACCTGCAAACTCATGGTTCTTGGATTCATTTCCACCGCACCCAGAACATGTTTTCTTAACTAGGTTATCATGCATCCTGTTATAATTATAGGATATTTCTTTTTTAAATAGTGATGCTTTAAAGTAAATCAAAGGTGGTTTTATTTGTACCACCTTTAATAAAAATTTCCTGTTTATCCTTTCCTACCTTTTGTTGTATTCTTCTATTGGCTTTTAGCTATATCTCTTTGAACTATTTTTTAGTGGTTGCTATAGAGATTATAATTTGCATCTTTAACTTATCCCAATTTATATAATGTTTAATTAACTCAGAGAAAACATTTGAATATTGCTATAGTGTATTTATTTCTATGTATCCTCTTAGTCTTCAGTGCCACTGTTGTCATATACTATATCTGCATACTTTATAAACCCATCAAATGCAGAATTAAGTTCTGCTTTAAAGCAGTCAAGTCTTTTCATGTATTAACAAGAGAAAAGGAAAATATGTACATATGTTATTTCACATTTATAATTCCTGTTGCTCTTAATTTCTTCCTATGTCTGGTGTCTTCCTTGCTATCTGGTGTCATTTCCTATCAGCCTAAAGGATTTCCTTCAGCATTTTTGAAGGACAGCTCTAGTAAATGACAAATTTCCTCAGTTTTTGTTTACCTGAAAATGTCTTTATTTTACCCAGATTTTTGAAGCTAACTTCCACTGGACATAAATTTTTTTTTCTTTTTTTTAGTTTGGTCTTTTTAGGGCAGCACCCGCGGCATGTGCTAGGTGCCTAATCAAAGCTGTAGCTGCCGGCCACAGCCACAGCCATGGCCACAGCAACATGGGATCTGAGCCGTGTCTGCAACCTACACCACAGTTCACAGCAACGCCAGATCCTTAACCCACTGAGCGAAGCCAAGGATCAAACCCGCAACCTCATGGTTCCTAGGACTGGATTGGTTAACCACTGAGCCAAGATGGGAACTCCTGGACATAAAATTCTTAATGAGCATTTTCTCCTTTAGCACTTCAGATATATTACTTCAGTGTGTTCTGATTCCACAATTTCTTGATTTCTTGAGTCAGCCCATTATTCTTACCTATGTTCCCCTGTTCATGCTATTTTTGTTGTTGTTGTTGCTGCTTTCTAGTCTTTTCTTTATAACTGGCTGTCAGTGTTGTCATGATGTGTCTAAAGTTATTGTCTTTGTGTCTATCCTACTAAAGGTTCACTGAGATTCTTGGTTCTACTGCTTTCCATTAAATTTTGGAAGTTTTCAGCTATTATTTCTTTAAATATTTTTTCTGCCCCCTACGTCTGTAATTCCACTTACACTTACGTTGGCTTGCTTATTTCTGAAGTCCTGTTCATTTTTCTTCCATCTTTTAAATTCTATTTTTTGAATAGGAGAATTTCCATTGACTGTCCTCAAGTTCACTGATTATTTTGTCTACTTTTTGGAATTAATCTGAGCTCATCTAATGAAATTTTTATTTAGGTTGCTATACTTTAAAACTATTTATTTTTAAAATTATCTTCTAGTTCTCAATTCTCTATCTGTTCTTTCACTGTAATCTTATTTTACTCTAATTTAAAAGTATATTTTAATTCCTTGAACATATTTATAATAATTTATTTGAAGCCTTTGCCTGCTAAATCTAACAGCTAAATCCAAACTCACTGAATTTTCTACTGACTTTCTCTTCCTCTTACCTGCTACAAGTCACACTTTAGTGTCTAGTAAGTTTTGGTTGAAAACTGGATAGTAAAAATAATGCATTATAGTTTCTCTGGGTTCTGTTTTGTTCTTTGGAAGATCATTAGCTTTTCTTGTTCAGTTAGGCAATTATCTCACCTAGACTCAAACTCTGGTGTTTTCTATAGAGTGTGAGGCAGCTGCCATCTGTGATAGTTCTTCTTGCTTTCCACTCTTGATTTTCTAGCTAGGCTCCCACAGAATTCACTTGTAGGAGCTTGTATAATTTGAGGATCAGTCAAGATTTGGGCAGAGGTAGGGCTCTTCCTCTTCGTGGTTTTGTTGCTCTTATAGATTCTTCTGCAATTTTCAGCTGCTCTGCCAACTTCAGGTTCTGTCCACTGATACTTCAAGCATTAATGCTTCAGCTTTTGGCTGCTCAAACTGCAAACATCTCAGGAATGTACTTTATTTTTTATTACTCAATTTTATTACATTTATAGTCATACGATGATCATCACAACCCAGTTTTATGGTTATTTCTATCCCAAACCCATTCAGCACATTCCCCCCACCCCTCAACCTGTCTCATTTGGAAACCATGAGTTTTTCAAAGTCTGTGAGTCAGTATCTGTTCTGCAAAGAAGTTCATTTTGTCCATTTTTTAGATTCCGCATATGATGTTGTTGTCTAAGTTCACTTAGCATAATTTCTAGATCCATCCATGTTGCTGCAAATGCCGTTATTTCTTTCCTTTTAATGACTGAGTAATATTCCATGGTGTATAAGTACCACATCTTCTTTATCCACTCCTCTGTCAATGGACATTTAGGTTGTTTCCACGTCTTGGCTATTTTATATAGTGCTGCAGTAATCATTGGAGTACATGTATGTTTTCAAGTCATGGTTTTTTTTCTCTGGATAGATACCCAGGAGTGGGATTGCTGGATCAAACAGTAATTCTATTTTCAGTTTTCTGAGGAATCTTCATACTGTTTTCCACAATGGTTGCACCAATTTAGGAATTTACTCAATTTAAAAAGCAGTAAACCTATCTTTTAAGAACAGACTTCTTTCAGGTCTCTGCCTACTTTTTCCACTAGGTTCCCAGGGGACCTGCTCCCATCCCCACAGGCATAGTTTGGCTGTTAGTCAGGGATTTGATCAGAGTTTATATTCAGAATTTGGGTCTCAGTTGTGTGTGTGTGTGTGTGTGTGTGTGTATGTGTATAATTCTCTTGCTGCCAATATTCTTCTTTAAATTTTCTGCTTTTCTAGCCCTAACTTTTGATTCTGGGTACCACACAAGTGCTTATATAAGCTTTTATTTTGTGAAGCCATAGCTGTCTGAGTTAGAGAGAACTCTCAGGACAGAAAGTTAAAAACTCACAAGTCTTACCTCTTTCAGTGCCTTTTGGTTTTTAAGTGCTTGCAAGTGTTTCAAAAAACTTTTTTTTTATATATAAATATTACCTATGAGAAGATTTGCATAAGTCTTTCACAAATATACCATTACTGGGAATCTATAACCAACTTTTACAGATTAGGAAATAAGGCTTAGAAAAGTTACACAGCCAGTAAGTGCCAGAGTTAGAATTTTTTAAAAACAATTATTTTTTCTATTACAACTCATTTACAGTGTTCTGTCAATTTTTTACTGTACAGCAAAACGAACCAATAACACATACATATATACATTCTTTTTCTCATATTATCCTCAGTCATGGTCCATCATAAGTGACCAGATATAGTTCCAGTGCTATCATGAGGATCTCATTGCTTTCCCATTCCAAAGGCAATAGTTTGCATCTATTAACCCCAGATTCCCAGTCCACCCCATTCCCTCCCTCTCCCTCCTGGCAACCCCAAGTCTATTTTCCAAGTTCATGAGTTTCTTTTCTGTGCAAAGGTTTATTTGTGTTGTATATTAGATTCCAGATATAAGTGATATCACATAGTATCTGTCTTCCTGACTTACTTCATTTATTATGAGAGGAGTCTCTAGTTCTATCCGTGTTGCTGCCAATGGCATCACTTTGTTCTTTTTATGGCTGAATAGTATTCCATTATGTATATATATCACATCTTCTTAATCCATTCATCTGTCGATGGACATTTAGGTTGTTTCCATGTCTTGGCTATTGTGAATAGTGCTGCAATGAACATATGGGTGCTTGTGTCTTTTTTTAAGGAAAGTTTTGTATGGATATGCCCAAGAGTGGGATTGCTGGGTCATATGGTAGTTCTATATCTAGATTTCTGACAGAGTTAGAATTTTAATTAGATTCATTTAAATCTAAAGTCCAACTTCTCTTTGACACCTTCTTGAAATTTCACTATTACACATAAAAAGAAAATGTCTTATGCCAAAAAATAACACAAAAGGTAGTAATAAACAGAATATAGTATTAAATAGTTCTTTTCCATCTACATATAACCAATTAACCAAAGCTTGATCTTGCATTAACATGCAATTCAGTAATGATGTATTTAGGGATTGCCGTGATCTTACGATATTTTACTGATTTAGGGTTAAGTAAATATGAATAAAAAGTTATTTTCAGAGTTATAATTTAGCTTCCTTAATTCATATTTTATATTTAGATATTTAGAGGACAATAAAATGATCAATTATCCAGAAACCCTCTTTAATACCTAATTCAAAAGAGATCACCAATATAATACATAGAAAATTAGCTACAAGGAGCCACATCCTGATGTATTAGAAAAAGGAAAATACCTTCTTTTGCATCTGTCCTTGAAGATCTTCAGTCATTTTAGTTAACTCTTCCACTTTTGCTGCTGCAATGCTCAGATCTAATTTGGCTTGCCTAAAATACAAAGTAAATTAACAGTGTTTTCATACACCATAAAATTTTTTTTAATTAGAAAAGAAATCTAAATTTGGTAAACTCAGTACTAACTACTATGCATTTAAAAATGAATCTAAGGGGGGAGTTCCCGTCGTGGCTCAGTGGTTAATGAATCCGACTAGGAATCATGAGGTTGCGGGTTCAAACCCTGGCCTTGCTCAGTGGGTTAAGGATCCGGCGTTGCCATGAGCTGTGGTGTAGGCTGCAGACACAGCTCGGATCCCGCATTGCTGTGGCTGTGGCGAAGGCCGGCAGCTACAGCTCCTGTTAGACCCCTAGCCTGGGAACCTCCATATGCCGCGGGTGCGGCTCTACATAAAGGCAAAAAGACAAAAAAAAAAAAAAAAGAATCTAAGGGATAAATATGGAAAGATTCCTTTACTACTAATAAAATATATGTAGAAGAGAGTAAAGAATAAAAATATATAGCTGCAGGGGTAAGTGCAAAGTGGGAGTCATTAATACTTTATTTGGATTAATTATGTTTTATACTCAAATAATTCAATAGAATCCATGAAGAACAACTTTATCATCTTGATAAATTACCCAACAAGAATATCATTGCATTCAGTAGAATATAGTTATCTGTAATTTCCTGAACAGAATTAGAGAAGTATCATGATTGGCCCTTGTATAAAAATGAACTTAAGCTTTAACACTTTGATCATTCCTTAAACACCAGAAGTAGGTACTATATAACCACTTAACACAATGAGCTAAAACATATGTTTCAAGATAGTCTGACATTTACTTTCTTCAGAGGCTGTAGCTGCAAAGGACAAAAAGGACAAGTTTTTGACTGTTCCAACAGAACCAAATAAGTTTCAGTATCTTATTGATTCTCCATAGAAAAAGATTTTAGAATAAGACTTTCTAAAACAGAAAAAATTTTAAAAACTATCATACCAATTAAGTACTAAATGTAAATGAAGAACATATAGATTACGTAAAAAAAAAAAAAGACATTTTTAAGAAGGTAAATACTTTAGTGTAGGAATTGCTCATATTTATTTCTTAATTATATTTTATGTATATATATTATAAATATAATTCATATTAGTGCTGTTGAACTTAAATTATTTGACGCAAAATTCACAATAAATGTTATCATTTATTTTTCAGTATAACAGTATTTCTAATTGCATAATTTATTAGCATAAAACAACAAGAAATAACATCTAACAATAGCTAAAATGTATCAGGTAGTTATTAGGTTCTAGCAACTGTCCTAAATGCTTTGTAGACATTATCTTACTTAACTCTGTAAATTAAGTATTATTTTTACGTCAAACTGAAGTCATGATGAGAGTGAGGTTGACAGAGGTTTGCCAACCTGCCCAAGTATTTACAAATTATCAATGACGTTGATATTGAAACAGAATCCCCTATGATATGCCTACCTTCTACCAAAAAATATTATTGATAATATTTCTTAAGATTAAGGATTTAAGAAAATGCTTTGCTTTAAATAAGTTCAATTTATAAAAATTTGACTTTATTATACATCCAATTTTTTTCTATTTGCAAAATGAATCACCAAATGACAAAACAAAAACAACCCCTCCCAAACAACCTTACATCAACGCATGTAAAATCTAAGCTTAAAAATAATTTTAGTTTGCCTATTATATGAATCAATCAGTAAGTCTACCAGCTATAAAATTCTATAAATTTTAAAAGGGAAACTTTAAGATATTTATATAGTAATGATAAAATTGAGTAACGTCTAAATAAGCATGTAACTCACTATGACTCGGTTTTTTTCTTGCCTTCAGAAAGGGGATAATAATGCTTATTTTACTTGTGCCATGAAGTTGATGAACACGTCAAAACAGATAATGTACATTAAAGTGCACTGCAGAGTATAAACAAAGGGGAAAAATATGTGTTAGAGACAGTGGAAATGAAGTGCAACTGGGTCTGGAACCCAGTTCTGTCACTAACCAGTGATGTGACTTCATGCAACTCACCTGACCACAGAGTGTCTCAGTGGGAGATGGATTAGATAATCTGCCAAAACCTAAACTCGCCAATAACTGGTTTCCTGATTTCTATCTAATTTTTCTAATAATTCTACTATCAAACTGTCCTTCAATTGTATATTCCATTTCCACTTCCATGGCACAACTGTGGGCCTCATCATTACTTCCCAGCACTATTCCAAAAGATTCCAAACTTATTACTGTTGGTCTCTTTTAATTTATCCTCTAGAATTCATCCTATCTGAAAAAAAAAAAATCACCTGGTAATAAAAATTCTTGCTTAATATTGATTTCTAGATACCACCCCTCTTTGGGCATAAAATTAACATTCTTCTGCATGGCAAATAGTCAGTCATCATCTGGCCTCAAAAGTATCATCTCTTGCTAATTCCCCTTACATAAGTTATATTCCAAGTATAACACACTTCAAACTCCCTGCTTTTTAAATACAAACATCTATTTTTTCAAGTTTTTTTTCTTTTTTTTCCTGCCAGAGTCTTGATGTGGGATCTCAGTTCCCAGACCAGGGAACTCAGGCAGCAGTGATGAAAGTGCCAGGTCCTGATTATTAGACCAAGAGGGAACACCCTATTTTTCACATATTTGACTTGACTAGCCTTCTTCCACCTTTTTCTGATAAATTCCTTAACAATCTTTAAGAGTTAGCTCAGAAGTCTTCTCATTTCAAGTCTTCCTTAACTTCTACGGAAAAGATCTTACAATCACAGTCCCCATAATACTTTATACACTGTTAACAGATATTCCCCTCATAGAATTATGAGTTTATGAAAAAAATATGGAATGTGTATGATCATTAAAAGCAAGGATCACATTTTATTAATTTTTAAATACTCAAGAGATAGCACAGTACCTGGCTTATGGTGATAGGTAAATATATCATAATTAAATGAATGAAAGCACAAAAGGAAAGGAGAGAGACAGAGAGCCACAGGAAAAACTCTGTCTTGATATTTTACTTACATCTTGCATATCCAATTTTTTATTCATGTGTGGAAGTCCTAAAATAATAATTTTGTGAACAATTCTTTCAAATATGTTTCATTTGAAACAGAATATTTCATTTGAAACAGAACTGATCTCTGACATAATTAAAAGAAAAAAAAATCAGGCACTTGCTCTTAAGACTTGTTTTTATAAATTATTAAAAAGAAAAACAGGAGTTCCCTTTGTGGCTCAACAGTTAACAAACCCAACTAGGATCCATGAGGATGTGGTTTAATCCCTGCCTTCACTCAGTGGTTAAGGATCCAGCTTTGCTGTAAGCTGTGGCGTAGGTAGTAGACAAGGCTCGGATTCCAAGTAGCTACGGCTGTGGTGTAGGCTGATGGCTACAGCTCTGCTTTGACCCCTAGCCTGGGAACCTCCATATGCCATGGATGCAGCCCTTAAACAACAACAACAAAAATGAATAAATAAAATAAAATAAATAAAAGTACTCTGAAAGCATTTATATTATCATATTCCCTAAAACACATACAGAACTATGTTTCAGGGGGGAAATAAGTAGAAATTTTATATATGTCTATTTATTCCTACATTGTTCCACAAGATAAAAAATAAATAAATAGTTCTTTAAATCTACTTCTGACATGAAATACTGAAAAATATTCTAAAATAATAATTGTAAGGTTTATCCTCTATACCTGGCTCTACCACCATAAAAGGCCATGTGAACTAAGCCAATCACTTCTTTGAGTCTCAAAAGTGCAGCTGTAAAAGAGATAAAAAGTAAATTTCCTGCACAGCTCCCATAATTATCATAAAGTTTGAAAAAGTTAATGTATATTAAACCACTTTATGAACTTTACTGTAGTTTACACAAATGTAAGCTATCATCATAATCCTGCCCCCTTTTAGATTTTAAATTGTTAGGAATGGTGCAAGAATTACAGCTGGTTTGAGAAAGCTTGGGAAATGCCTGAAAGTCCGGCCTTGACTCCAGGCCAAAAAATGCAAAGCGGGATTTATGGTGTGCTGCTTAAAGTCGAAATCTCCTCTCATAACCCCCAAGCAGGATCTGTTCACTGATACCTTTCACCTGGTATAACTGGTTAGACAGCCAGCTGGACTAGGTGATCAGGGAGGGGAAAAAAAAAAAAAAAAACCCTTCTGTTTTCCTGAAGCCAAGAGTCACTACTTAGATCCTGGTAGTTCAACCTGGAAACAAAGCACATCTTTGTACGTATAAAGACCCTGGGGCACTCTGTGCCTGGATGTCACTTCGGCCAGCTATGCTTCCCTATGCTCTTTTTCTTACTGCACAATATCCTTTGCCTTTAAATTAAAGCCTTATGTGAATATGCTCTGTGAGTTGTGTGAGTCATTTTAAATATTCAAACTTGTGAAATCTTTAAAAGTTGCCAACAAAAATAATTCTAATTTTATTTTATGAAGGAACTTAACTATATTTGTATTATTTTACAAGTAAATGTTTTAGATATATGTCTGCATATGTACATAATTTTATAAAGGTCAAAATCAGTTTTCATTTTAGAAAAACAAGTTTGATAAAAATAAACAAGAATAGTTAAATATTAACAATCTTGATGTCACAACTATTCACATATTTTACTTTTGCTAACAAAGTAATATTTTAAAAGCACATTATTTCATTTCCAGCTATGCCTCCTTGTCAAACAATAAAATTTGATATTTTAATATATTATCATCACCTATAATATTAAAAAGGTTTGAATCAAACCTTTAAAAACAAAGCTTTGCTCTGTTAAGCAAAGTATAACCAAATATAACAAAAAACAGGATATACTTAAATGTGCTTCATACACAGTATATACTTAAATTACAGCATTATCCTGGACATAAATTAAAATGCTTTAGGAATTCCCACTGTGGCTCAGTGAAAACGAATCTAACATTCATGAGGACGCAGGTTCAATTCCTGGCCTTGCTCAGTGGGTTAAGGATCTGGCATTGCTGTGAGCTATAATGTAGGTCACAGACGTGGCTCGGATCCTGCATTGCTGTAGCTCTGGCACAGGCCAGCGGCTACAGCTCAGATTCGACCCCTAGCCTGGGAACCTCCAAATGCCATGGGTATGACCAAAAAGACAAAAAATAAAAAATAAAAAAGTAAAATGCTTTATGAATTTTTTTTTGAGATTTAACTTCAAATAATATGTCCATCTTAAGATAAATTTTTGTCTTTTGCAAGCTCGTATCAACAAAATTCTAGAAATGTCTTCAATATTTCTTTCATACAAGGAAAGTGGTAATATTCTGAGAAATGAAAACCCAGTTTTTATGGATCTGATATGTATAGAATTTAAAATAAAGGAAAAATGCATACATTAAGTACTTCAGTAAGTTCTTCGGTAACTATGCAGTAAATTAAAGCCAATCATTTATACTGAAAAACTTTAGAAAATCCCGAAACCATTTTAGACAAAGTCTTGAACTTTTAAGATCACTTCTGAATTTGGGGAGACAGGATTAAGATGGCGGAATAGAAGGACGGAAGCTCAACTTCTCTCATAAAAACAATAAAATTACAACCAAAGGGACTGGGAACTTTCAAAAACATATCCTACTCCAGAAGACAAAGAAGAGGATACATCAAGAGGTAGGAGGGGCAATTACATGATATAAGTGACTCCATACCTCCCAGGTGGGAAGCCCACAGACTGGAAAGTAACTATTACAGAGACTCACCTGCAGGAATGAGAGTTCTGAACCCTAAGTCAAAACCCCATGCCTGGGGATCTGGCATTGAGAGAAAGAGCCGCTGGAGCATCTGGTATTGAAGGCCAGTGGGGATTGTGTGCAGGAGCTCCAAAGTATTGGGAGAAACAAAGAACCCATTCTTGAAAGGCCTAATCAGGCTTTGATGTGCGCTCGGTCTCAGGGCAAAGCAAAGGCTCCATAGGAATTTGGGTCTACCTGATCGCACTATCCAAAAATCAATCAGTGTGATGTACCACATTAACAAACTGAAGAATAAAAACCATATGATCCTCTCAATAGATGCAGAAAAAGCCTTGCACAAAATCCAACACCCATTTCTGATAAAAACCCTTCAGAAAGTGGGCACAGATGGAACATACCTTAACATAATAAAGGCCATATATGACAAACCCACAGCTAACATCATTCGCAACGGTGAAAAGTTGAAAGAATTCCCACTGAGACCAAGAACAAGACAAGATACTACTATTCAACATAGTTTTGGAAGTCCTAGCCACGGCAATCAGAAAAGTAAAAGAAATAAATGGAATCCAAACTGGAAAGGA
>PVHT020000257.1:1238764-1266080 GCA_004024745.2 Catagonus wagneri
AACACTTTCTGCAGCTCAATACCAAAAAAACAAACCCCATCAAAAAATGGGCAGATCTAAACAGACAATTCTCCAAAGAAGACATATAGATGGCCAAAAAAAAAAAAAAAAAAAAAACACATGAAAAGATGTTCAGCATCACTCATTATTAGAGAAATGCAAATCAAAACCTCTATGAGGTACCACCTTACACCAGCCAGAATGGCCATCATCAAAAGGTCTACAGACAATAAGTGCTGGAGAGGGTGTGGAGAAAAGGGAACGCTATTACACTGTTGGTGTGAATAAAAATGGGTGCAACCACTATGTAAAACAGTATGGAGATTCCTCAGAAAACTAAAAACACAATTACCATTTGATCCAGCAATCCCATTCCTGGGTATCTATCCCGAGAAAACCATGACTCAAAAAGATACACATACTCCAATGTTCACTGCAGCACTATATACAATAGCCAAGACATGAAAACAACCTAAATGTTTATCAACAGAGGAGTGGATAAAGAAGGTGTGGTATATACACACAATGGAATATTACTCAGCCATTAAAAGGAAAGAAATAACAGCATTTGCAGCAACATGGATGGACCTAAAAATTATCATGCTAAGTGAAGTCAGTCAGATAGTGATACACCAACATCAAATGCTATCAGTTACATGTGGAATCTAAAAAAAAGGGCACAATGAACTTCTTTGCAGAACAGATGCTGATTCACAGACTTTGAAAAACTTATGGTTTCCAAATGAGACAGGTTGGGAGGTGGGGGGACGCACTGAGGGTTTGAGATGGAAATGCTATAAAATTTGGTTGTGATGATCATTGTACAACTATAACTGTAATAAAATTCATTGAGAAAAAAATCACTTCTGCTATTAGGAAACTGAGAGTAAGTGGCAAAACTGGCAAAAATTTATTTTTTCTCCTTTCAATTGATAGTAGTCTGATGATTAAAACTATTCAAAAGATAGAAGCCTACAAAGAAACTCTAAAAGCAGTATCAATAATCTTTGTGCTGAGTTATCAAAAGTTTTAAAACAGAGGCTCTTCAGGCTTGAAATAGCTCACCTGCATATAATTTTTACAAAACTCAAAATTATATACAATTCAAAGTAGTTCAAAATTCTAATTTCTATGTTGGAATATATAATTTTCCATCATATTGTAGTAGTTCTCTATACCTTCTGTGTACGAAAACAAGCTTTTTGCAACTATGTATGCATAAGCTCTGAGTCTTATACATTCAGAATATCTGAGAGTGGTACCTGCTCATCACGGCCTTTCAGAATCTCCACAGGTGACTCTGACATACAGATGCTGCCTTTCATTTTACATTATAAAATCAACATGCTTATCTTTACAAAAAAATAATTACTACAAATATAGTTTTAGCGTCATATAACTTTGGGTACCACTGACAAAGTGGAGAACATACAAATTCATTTTCTATTATTAAATAGGCTTATGCAATGGACATGATCAAAAGATATTTACCATATGCCTGTGGTATCTGGAACACAGGTGTTCTTTAATGTAATACAAACACAAAGATAGGTGAGATACCGTAATCTTTAGGAGAGCCAAAAAGCACACGTTAAACATCATAAAAGATTATAATAAAGTATGATTCAGAGTAGGTAGTACATTTGCATTTAGTTCAGGGAATATTGAAGTGGGAGGTACTTAAAGTCAGAATTGGCAGAGGAATAGCAGATCTCATAAGAGAGATAAACAGAAAGCTTTAGGAAGGAACAAAATAAATACAAGCATAAAGGCAGCAGAGTGTAGAGCTTATTTAGGGAAGATGGGAAATAAGACTGAAAAGTCAACTAGGGCTGCAATGTCAATGACCTTAATTGACAAGTTAAGTAATCTGTATTAATTTAAGGGCAATGGAGGGCTACTCAAATAATGGGATCAGAGCTGCACTTCAGGAATTTAAATTTGGCATTTGTGAAAAAGAATAAACTAGAATGATGGTTCTGTCTCTCTCTTCAACCTAGAAGTCTTAATAAAGGTGCAAGAGGCAGGAAATGTCTAACTAGAAGGATGGTAACAATAAGTACAGTTCCCTGGGAGAGATGGCATACATTTTATAGAGACAGAATTTAAGAGATCCCATCCATCTATTCTTCGAACAAATATTTATTGAATGCTTGTAATATGCCAGGCACTATGAATATAATCTGGACACGCTAAGCTTAGTATGTTCCTAGCTCATCCAGTTTTTGTCTGTCTGTTTGTTTTTATTTTTCCATTATAGCTGGTTTACAGATTTCTGTCAATTTTCCAGCTACACAGCGTGGTGGTGACCCAGTTACACATACATATATGGATTAGACATAGTTCCCAGTGCTATACAGCCGGATCTCCTTGTTTTAAACTGTATTTCATGGAGCCCTACACTTCTTTGATTGAGCACCTACCTAAACTATACTAAGTGCTGTTGTCAGCTCTGGCGATGCAGTGGTAGACACAGGAGACAAAGCCCATGACCTCATCAAGTTTTCACTGTATTAGAGAGAAGCAGATAGTAAAAATGTATTTCAGAAAGTGATAATACAATAAAGCAAATGATACAGAACAATGGGAGAGCGACTTGGGTCATCAGTGACAACCTGTCTAAAAAAGGAATATTTGAGCTAAGGTTTAAAGTATAATGGTCCTGCGATAAACCGAAATGGAAAAGAATATGAAGAAGATATGTATAGCTGAATAACTTTGTTGTGCAGTAGAAATTATCACAGCATTAAAAATCAACTATACTTCAATAAAGTTTTAAAAATTAAAATAAAAATAAAAAATAAAGGATAATGAGGAATTAATAAACGCAAAGAGTATGAGAAAGTCACTTAGCTAAATGACAATGAGCTGGGATACATCAGAGAGAGAAAAGTATAAGGAAGTCACAAAGGAAAGTAGAGAGGTCAGATGTTTTGAGTCCTTCGAAGAAGTTTAGAATTTGTTACAATGGCAAAAATCCACTGAGTATTTTAAGAAGGTAAGTGATGCAATTTGATTTATGATTTGAGGAGACTTCTTGGGCTGCTGTGTGAAGAGTAAGTAAGAATGGGGTAAGAATGAAAAGCAGGGAGACCAGAGAGGAAGCACTGATGACTGTGATGACTGGATTTGTGATAATCTTGATATAGAGTCAACACGACTTGGATGTGAGGGTAGAGCAAAAAGGGAGGAAACTGGAGTTCCTGCTGTGGCTCAGTGGTTAACGAACCCAGTGGTTCATTAAAATTCCTTGGTTCGTTAACAAGGAAGTGGGTTTGATCCCTGGCTTCGCACAGTGGGTTAAGGATCTAGCTTGATGTAAGCTGTGGTGTAGGTTGCAGACGTGGCTTGGATCCAGCATTGCTGTGGCTGTGGCGTAGGCTGGTGGCTACAGCTCCGACTGGACCCCTAGCCTGGGAACCTCCATATGCCACTGGTACAGCCCTAAAAAGCAAAAAAAATAATAATAATAATAATAATAATAAATAAAAAAGAAAGAAAAAAAGGAAAAAGGGAGGAATAAAGCAAATTCCTAGGTTTGATGACAGTAATAGCTATTAAGATGGGGAAGATTTCCACTCCTTACTTCAATCACAGCAATTCCACTTTTCTAAATATATTGGGATCCTATGTATAAAATTTTAAAAATGGTTCTGCTGTTAAAATTTGAAAACCACTGTCCCAGTGACTCAAATACAGAGTTCAACGAAATGATCAAGGCCAGAGGTACATACACGGGGAAACCTTATTACCGAGACAAAAGTTTAACTTGGGTAAGGTAAAGGTGATCACCTAAGGGGAGAGAAAAAGTATAACATGGCTAGAAATTTAAGAAATGTCTACTGTTAGCAGGTAGAATAAGGAGATGGGAAAAAGTAAAGAAACAGTGACAAAGGTCAGAGAAGAAACCAGCACACAAACACAAAAGACCTAGTAGAAAAATGTTCAAGAAGGGCAGAAAAATCATCCATCAAAAAGAATCAATAACCAAAGAGAATGAAAGATTTTAAGGTAAAAAAGATACCTGTACTCTTGAGGAGAAGAACAGAGATGTGAGAACAAATCCAAGTGGAAAGAAATTCCAAAGAGTGACTATAGCAAATACAGGTTCTTTTTCCAAGCGATTTCACAGAAGGGGAAGAAGAGAGTATAGTAATCAGAGGAATCATCAGGGGAGGTATATACATCTGAGGTCTTGGAAGAAACCCACAAAAGACTAAGATCTAAAAAAAGAATGAAAATAACTGATGGAACAACATATAAGAAGAAACAGAGTTTAGGGTTGTACAGTTGGCAAGACAGGGGAACTTAATAGGAAGGACGTAAAAAGGAAAAGGCTTCATCTGGTTCCCAGATACTACAAAAGCAACAACAAAGGTAAGGCTGATTTCCAGAGCTAGGGTGGGAAATATCTACTGTCTATTTATTACATCAATATTAACCTGCAAATCTATTTGCAATTGACTTGTAAATATTGTATAAGCCTACCTACACAGGTTGGATACTAAAGTAGAAAGGAGAAGAGCAAATATAATAAGAATTACAGTACACTGCAACACAGCAAGGAAGCTCATTTTATTTTTATTACAGAGATGATGAAACTAAGTTTCGTTCAGTTAAAACAACCTGCCCAAGTCAATAGAAAATAAAATATAAGAATACTAATCTAGAGCTGTCTGACTTCAAAGTTTACACTCATTATGCTTCACAACACAGAGAAGCGCATTTTTAGGTTAGGTGTGCAAATGTAGAGTATTTGCAAAGTAAAATGATAATTATCAGTAAAAAAAGATAAATATATATGTTTATACAAGTGTGCATATATATATATATATATATATATATATATACACATTCCAGTGTGTGTGTGTATATATATATATATGCAAGTGTGTATATATATATATATATACATAAATATATATATATTTTGCTTTTAGGGCCACACTTGCAGCATACGGAGGTTCCCAGGCTAGGGGTTGAATCAGAGCTATAGCTGCTGGCCTACACCACAGCAACACCAGATCCTAGCTGTGTCTGTGACCTACACCACAGTTCATGGCAACGCCAGATCCTTAACCCACTGAGCAAGGCCAGGGATCAAACCTGCGTCCTCATGGATGCTAGTCAGATTCGTTTCCACTGAGTCATGATGGGAACTCCTAAAATATGTATTTTGAAATAAACCAGTACTTAGTTACCAAAGGCAGCAAAAGTTCCAAACAATGAAGTTAAGAATTTGTCTCTACACTTGACCAATATGCTCTAGAATTAAAGTTTCATATTCTTCTTTATGTTCCTGAAAGATTAAGCAGAAAAGATACAAACATTTTTAAATAAGGGGTACTAAGTAACCTCTTAAATAACCTTAAAGTAAAACAGTGTGAAGAGACAGAAAACTAACAGCAAAGTCCTACTACTCATCTTAAAACATGTTTTCTATGCTCAGAAAACTAGCTGCCAACACATAAGGAACTGTCTGGCAATTCTTACGATTAAGCACATCTGCTCAGGGCCACTTTTCAGATGGGATAGTTTCCAAGAGACACTATGAATCAAAACTAGTGATCCATGAATTCCAGATTTCCATAGCATTTTTATAATAAAAGACACAATATTATTCAAATTGGAACATGAAACATCTGAGAAAAATCTGTTATCGCAGATAAAATAAAACTATTACCTGGCAAAGGTACACATACAGTAGTCCTTCCTTATCTGTGGGAGGTAACGTTCCAAGACTCCCAGTGGATGCCTGAAACTGCAAATTGGACTAAACCCCATATACACCATGTTTTTTCCTATACATACATATCTATGGTAAAAATTGAATTGGGACTAATTTAAGAGACCAATGACAATGACTAATAACAAAATAAGTAAGATTCTAATGACAATAATAACAATTATGACATCATACTGTAATACAAGTTATGAGAATGTGGTCTTTCTTTCAAGATACCTTACTGTATAAATTTAATGATTTTTGAATCTTAACTAAGAACTTATCATGTAGTGTGGCCTTAACTTTTGCAGTTTTAAGGTGTGACAGCAAAACCAGCGTGAATTTCTTTCTCCTTCTTCACAATTTCACAGATTTAAGGTTCATTTTTTACAACTGATCTTAGTAACCTCAGTGGAAGATTTTTTACCTCTTTATTAAATAGAGAGCTTTCACCTTTTCACTAAAGGCATTTTAAACTTTACCAAATTGCCAATACCACTACTCTTGTGCTTTGGGTCATTATTAAGTAAAATAAGGGTTACTTGAACACAAGCACTGCAATACCATGAGTGCTGATCTGATAACTGAGACACCACTAAGTGATGGAATACTGTGGGATACAGTGGACAAAAGGATGATTCATGACTAGGCAGGACAAAGAAGGACACTTCATGACATAGGACTACCAAGACACATATTACTGCATGGCTGAAGAATATAAAATTTTCTAAATAATGACAGCCTAGGAAAACAGTCGTGCCCCAAAAGATTAGTGGCAAAATAAGCAAATAGAAGACATATAAATTAGCTCAGCTTTGCTCCTCTAAAAAATTACCATCAACCAACTTACTGACTTAAAAAAATTTTTTTTGAGCACTTGCCATGTGTCTAGCACTGTCTTAGATTATGGCAAGATAAAAACGGCTAAACTGTGTTCTACACCTTTACGGAGCTTAGACACTAGCAAAGCGACTGATTATAGAGAATTAAGTATATTAAAGTGTTTAAAAAAATACTGTGACAGATATATGTGCAGTCTAGAGCTGAGGCACAAAGGAAGGTATGTTTGGTTCTACCTGGGAGGAAGAAACCATAAAGATTCAGAAAAGAATTTCTAGAAGATATGATACTTTAAAACTGTGAAGGTTGAGATGATATTTATAAGGAAAGGGCATCTGAGGCAGCCTGAACAACGTGAACAAAGGTGGGGATTTATGAAATAGCATGGCTTATTTGGGAAACTAACAATAGTTCAGAAAGTTAAGATGAAGGGTGACAAGATACACACAGAGTTAAGTAGTCAGGGATCGGGTCACGGAAGGAAGACTTCATGTCATACTAAGTAATTTGGATTACATCCCATGGGCATTTGCTAGCCATTGAAGGAACTGACATGATCATATTTTATTTTATTTTTTGTCTTTTGTCCTTTTAAGGCCACACATGTGGCATATGGAGATTCCCAGGTTAGGGGTCTAATTGGAGCTGTTGCTGCTGGCTATGCCACAGCCACAGCAACGCCAGATCCAAGCCGAGTCTGTGACCTACACCACAGCTCACCACAACGCCAGATCCTTAATCCACTGAGCGAGGCCAGGGATCGAACCTGCAACCTCATGGTTCCTACGACGGAACTCCACATTTTATTTTTGAAAGATCATTCTGATGATAGAACAAAAAAGCAAGACACAGAAAGGGAAGCCAATCTGGAGGCTACTGCAGAAGCTCAGATGAGATGATGGACTGAGCAAAGCCAAGTGAAGGGTCTGTGAGATATTTAAAAGGTCAGAGTTGAGACAGAGAAGAATATAGGATACCTCTACTTTTTTCAAGTAGAAATGGATGGTGCCATTTCAAATACAAAGACAAATTCATGAGATATAATAACAAGCTTAGTGACTCTGACCTATCTGGGTAGAGATAACCAGGAGAAACTCGAGCTACAAAATTTAACAGGGTGTCATCTTTAGAGACTGCTGCAACCACAAAAGTGTACATGAGATAAAACAAGTCAAATTTCAACAATTTTGAGTCTGTCATATCATACAAAAGGTTATTAAAGACTTTATAGTCAATACAGTCAGAGCACAAATGTATCTGTTTAAATTCTCAATAAATACAAAATAAGAGATTGACAAGTTACAGATTTTTTATATACAGAAAGTATGTCTACTAATGAAATCATTCTTTAGTGGCTAAAATTTTTTTTTAAATAAATATTCTGACAATGACCCTCTGACGAGAGGATAATATGGACCCCTATACAAATACTTTACAGTCAACCTTAACAGTATATCCTTTTCCAAAGATAGTATTACTCCTGAAAGATATACATAAGTGACAACAACACTCTCCATCAAAGACTTCACACAGCAGATATCAAATCTGAGCATATACAGCTAGAAAAATAATTATTTCCATGACTCAGCTAGACATACATTATAAACAAATACATATGACAAAAAAAAAGTCACCTAAAGAAAAACAGCATAAAATCTCAGTTAAAATGAATAAGTGTTCAGTATATACACAAGAAAAGAAGAGTAAAAATTTGGAGGAATGAAAGAGAGAAGTCCCCCTAGAGAAGGGTAGTTTAAATCAGATTTAGAAAGTAGTAAATTTTCTAAGAAACAGAACAATGATTTAAGGCAAAAAGAAAGAAACCAAAAGTTTTTCCATGAGAAACAGCAAAATGACAACTGCAGGGTTGGGAAGGACTAGGTGAATGTAGGTTTCTTGCAACTAGCCTGACTTTTATCTGCTATAATAGGGTATCACCAGAAACTCTTGAAAAGGAAAATGATAAAGGCTTTAAAGTTCACACAGTTTTCATTTTTTTCAACATAACATCAGACAACAAATGAAACTAATGTTTTTAGTATAAATATAAATTTAAACACATCTAATGTTTAAAGAGTTTTTCAATTTAGTTATTCTTGGCATGGTTATATAGGGCATCTCTAAACCTAAATTCTAGTATTATCAATATGCCCGTCATTCAGAATCTGTCAAACTTGAAAGCAACACCCTTTTTCCTAAAAGAAGCATCTGCTTATCCTTATGTTCTTTCAGATCTGTGGCAGGAAAAACAAGCATAGTTTTATGTATACAACTCTGAACTGCTTAGTGCTAAGCTATGGAATATTGTCAGTAAATATTATGGCAAAGTTGTTCATGGACAATTAAACACTTAAGACATTCTAGGCTTTAGAAAACCACAACCAGCTTTCTTTTTTTTTCCCCTCCTCTTTCTTACTGAGGGATAGTTAATTTACAATGTGTGTAGTTTCAAGTGTATAGCAAAGTGATTCAGTTATACATATATATTCTTTTTCAGATTCTTTTCCATTGTAGGTTATTACAAGACACTGAGTAGAGTTCTTATGCTATACAGTGGGTCCTTGTTGTTTACCTATTTTATATATAGAACTGCATATATGTTAATTCTAAACTCCTAAATTATCTTTGTCATCCCCTCTGGTAACTATAAATTTATTCTCTTTGGGTGTGGATATGTTTCTGTTTTGTACATAACTTCATTTGTACAATTTCTTCCACTCATCAATTGATGGAAATTTAGGTTGCTTCCATGTCTTGGATATTGTAAACAGTGCTGCTATGAACATAGGGGTGCAAGTATCTTTTCTAACTAGGGTTCTCTCTGGATATATATCCAGGAGTAGGGGTTGCAGGACCATATATGGTAACTATTTTTAGTTTCTTAGGGAATCTTCAGGCTGTTCTCCACCTACACAAAGACTTCTCAGTCCCCTGCAATATCATTCTTCCAGTCATTCTTGATTCCTCAGAATCTGTGTTGTCTCCACCAATTTATCAGAATATCTCCTTCAATCTACCATACAAAACATTAAAAATCATATCCAGCATCTGACTATATCTTACCATCTCCTACTGCTACCACCACAGTCCTACACAACATGATCTTTCACCTGCATTACTTCAATAGCCTCCTCACTAGTCTCTGCTTTAATTTTTTGCCTTGCTAGAGTCTATTTTCTTTCTAACTTTATTTTACTATAGATGATTTACAATGTTCTGTCAATTTCTGCTGTAGAGCAGTGATCCAGTCATTCATACACACACACACACACACACACACACACACACGCACGCACATTCTTTTTCTCATATCTTCCACCATGTTCCATTACAAGTGATTGGACACAGCTCCCTGTATGATACACCAGAACCTCATTGCTTATCTACTGCAAATGCAACAGTTTGCATCTACAAACCCCAAACTCCCAGTCCATCCCCCTCCCTCCCCATACCCCTTGGGAACCACAAGTCTGTTCTCCATGTCCATGAGTTTGTTTCTGTTCTGTAAATAGGTTCATTTGTGCCACATTTTATTTTTTAATTTTTTTTTTTGTCTTTTTGCCTTTTCTAGGGCTGCACTCGCTGCATATGGAGGTTCTCAGACTAGGGATTGAATCAGAGCCGTAGCCGCTGGCCTACGCCACAGTCACAGCAACACAGGATCCGAGCTGCATCTGCAACCTACACCACAGCCCACGGCCGGATCCTTAACCCACTGAGCAAGGCCAGGGATTGAACCCACAACCTCGTGGTTCCTAGTCAGATTCGTTAACCACTGAGCCATGACGGGAACTCCCCTGTGCCATATTTTAGATTCCACATATAAGTGATATCACATGGTATTTGTCTTTCTCTTTCTGACTTATCTCAATTAGTATGAGAATCTCTAGTTCCATCCATGTTGCTGCAAATGACATTCTTTCTTTTTTTTTTTTTTTAATGGCTGAGTACTATTGCATTGTGTGTATGTGCCACATCTTCATTCAGGTTGTTTTCATGTCTCCGCTATTGTAAATCACACTGCAATGAACTATCTTTTTGAATGGAAGTTTTGTCTGGATATATGCCAAGGAGTGGGACTGCATGACCATATGGTAGTTCTATATTCATTTTCTGAGGTATCTCCATAATGTTTTCCATAGCGGTTTTACCAATTTATATTCCCACCAACAGTGTAGGAATATACACTACACCTTTTCTCCACACCCTCTCCAGCATTTGTTATTTGTAGACTTATTAATGACAGCCATTCTGACCGGTGTGAAGAAGTACCTCATTGTAGTTTTGATTTGCACTTATCTAATAATCAGTGATGTTGAGCATTTTTTTCATGTGCCTATTGCCTATTCATATGTCTTCTTTGGAGGAATGTCTATTTAGGTCTTCTGCCCATTTTTCCATTGGGTTGTTTGGTTTCTTGTCTGTTGAGTTGTATGAGTTTGTATATTTTAGAGATGAAGCCCTTGTCAGTTGCATCATTTGCGACTATTTTTCTCCCATTCTGTAGGTTGTCTTTTCATTTTTCTTTTTTTTAAAGCCTTGCTTTGATGTGCAAAAGCTTGTCAGTTTGATTAGGTCCCACTGGTTTACTTTTGTTTTTATTTCTATTGCCTTGGATAACTGACCTAAGAAAACATTTGTATGGTTGATGTCAGAGAATGTTTTGCCTCTGTTCTCTTCTAGGAGTTTTATGGTGTCTTGTCTTATGCTTAAGTGTTTAGGCCATTTTGAGTTTATTTTTGTGCATGGTGTAAGGGTATGTATGTTCTAGTTTCACTGCTTTATGTGCAGCTGTCCAGTTTTCCCAGCACCACTTGCTGAAAAGACTGTCTTTTTCCCATTTGATATTCTTGCTCCTTTGTCAAAGATTAGTTGACTATGGCTGGGTTTATCTGGGCTCTCTAATCTGTTCCACTAGTCTATATGTCTGTTTTTGTACTAGATACATTGTCTTGATTACTGTAGCTTTGTAATATCATCTGAAATCTGAGAGTGTTGTTATGCCTCCTGCTTGTTTTTTTTTTTTCCCCTTAGGATTGCTTTGGGAATCTGGGTCTTTCATGGGTCCATATAAATTTTTGGATTGTTTGTTCTAGTTTTGTGAAAAATGTCATGGGTAATTTGATAAGGATTGCATTAAATCAACAGACTGCTTTGGGTAGTAGGGACATTTTAACAATATTAATTCTTCCAATCCAAGCATGGAATGTCCTTCCATTTCCTTGATTCCTCTTTAATTTCCTTGATTAATGTTTTATAGTTCTCAGTATATATCTTTCAGGTTTATTCCTAGGTATTTAAATTTTGGGGGGTGTGATTTAAAAGGCATTATATTTTTATATTTCTTTTCTAATATTTCATTGTTAGTATACAGAAATGATGCTGACTTCTGAATGTCAATCCTGTATCCTGCTACTTTGCTGAATTCGTGGATCAGATCGAGTAGTTTTTGTGTGGAGTCCTTAGGGTTTTCTACATAAAGGATCATGTCATCTACAGAGTGACAATTTTACCTCTTCTCTTCCAAACTGGATATGTTATTTATTTTGTTTGTCTGATTGCTGTGGCTAGGACTTCTAATATTATGTTGAATAGCAAGGTTCAGAGTGGGTATCCTTGTCTTGTCCCAGATTTTAGCAGGAAGGCCTTCACTTTTTGTCCATTGAGTATTATACTGTCTCTGGGTTCATCATAAATGGCTTTCATTATCTTTAGGTATTTTCCCTCTATACCCACTTTGGTAAGAGTTTTATCATAAATGGATGTTGGATTTTGTCAGATGGTTTTTCTGCATCTATTGAGATGATCATGTGGTTTCTGACTTTTCTTTTGTTAATGTGGTATATGATGTTGATTGATTTGTGTATGTTGAACCATCCTTGTGTACTGGGGATGAAACCCACTTGGTTGTGGTATACGATCTTTTTTATGGGTTGTTGGATTTAGATGGCTAAAATTTTGTTGAGAATTTTTGCATCTATATTCATCAAAGGTATTGGCTGATAATTTTCTTTTTTGGTAGTATCTTTGTCTGGTTTTGGTATTAGGATGATAGTGGCTTCATAAAATGTCTTTGGGAGTGTTCCTTCTTCTTCAACTTTTGGAAAAGTTTAAGAAGGATGGGTATAAATTCTTGTCCATATGTTTGGTAGAATTCTCCTATGAAGCCATCTGGTCCTGGACTTTTGTTTGTAGGGAGTGTTTTTTATTACATATTCAATTTCATTTCTAGCGAATGGTCTGTTGAAATGATCTATTTCTTCTTGATTCAGTTTTGGCAGGCTGTAAGTCTCTAGAAAGTTGTCCATTTCATCTAGGTTGTCAAATTTGTTGGCATGTAACTGCTTATTGTATTCTCTTATGCTTTTTCGTATTTCTGCAGTATCTGTTGAGATTCCCCCTTTTTCATCTTATTTATTTGGGTTCTCTCTCTTCTTCTTGGTGAGTCTGGCCAGAGGTCTGCCAATTTTGTTTACCCTTTCAATGAACCAGCTCTTGGTTTTACTGATTTTTTTTTCTATTGTTTTTTGAATGTGTATTTTATAGATTTCCTCTCTGATCTTTGTGATTTCCTTCCTTCTGCTGACTTTAGGTTTTGTTTGTTCTTCTTTTTCTACTTCTTTTAGGTGCTATGTTAAGTTGTTGAGATTCTTCTTCTTTTAAGGAAGACCTGTATTGTTATGAATCTTCCTCTAAGAACTGCTTTTGCAACATCCCAGATTTTCAGTGCTTGTGTTTCCATTGCCTTTTGTCTTGAGATATGTTTTAATTTCCTTGTTGACCCACTAGCTTCTTACTAGCATGTTGTTTTGTCTCCATGTAGTCAGCTTTTTTTTTTTTTCTCATTTCTGTTCCTGTGGTTGATTTCCAGTTTCATGCCATGCCACTGGGGTCAGAGAAGATGTGTAAAATAATTTCTATACTCTTGACTTTGTTGAGGTTAGTTTTGTGCTCCAGTATGTGGTCAATTGTTGAGAATTTCCATTTGCACTTGAAAAGAACATATATTCTGGCTTTTTGGATGTAATGTCCTGAAAATATCAATTAAGTCTGTTTTATTGTGTCATTTAGGATCTCTGTTGCATTACTGATTTCCTGTCTAGAGGATCTGTCCATTGATGTCAGTGGGGTGTTAAAAACTCCTATTATTATTGTAGTCCCATCAATTTCTGAGCCTATTATCAATAAGGCAGAGTGAAAAATCCCATTAAAATATAAGTCAGATTATATTAATATGTTAAAACCCATTTCTGTTTCATCCATAGTAAAAACCAAAGTCCTCACAATGGCGTACAAGGCCCCATATCACCTCACCTCCCAGCTCTGTAACATTTCTGACCTATATCCTATTACTCTCATTTCCTTATTCCAGATATACTGGCATAAGAAATTGTAAAAATGTCCAAAAGTCTTCTCTCTCTACATCCCTATCTTTACAACATGATGTTGCAAATCTTCCCATCGAGAGGGGTATCTTTTCCCCTACCATTTGAATTTGGGTTGACCAGCTGACTTCCTTTACCATGAGTAATTACCAAGTAAGATTCAAGGGAGGCTTGAAAAGTATTTGTACACTAAGATGCACACTCTTGTTATTCTGGGGAACACTGCTATGGACAAGTGAAGACGTAAGATCTGCCTTTTTGACCAGGCGAAGAGACTCAATTACCAGACAGGTTAATCAATTAGATTTCAGTTGGCTAGAGACAAGCAGGCAAGTTCTGTAGATGTCAGCCATGCAGCTCTAGACCAGAAAACCTGCTCTACTGTCTACCAAATCATAATCTAAATAAGTTAGTGTTTTAAGTCTCTAAGTTTTACTATGGTTTATTACTCAGCAATAGATAAAAGGAATCTAGCTTCTCTTTTCCTTAGGCACATTTCCACCCTTGGCGAGTAAACATCCCCTGTATTGCATGGATAATCTGTTCACATCTTTAAAGTTTATGTCCCAATCTCAACCTCTTAGTGAATATTCTATTCACTGAATATTCTATTCACTGAATATTCTATTCTATTCAACCTCTCTCTAAATATTCTATTTAAAATTGCAATCCCCACCACTGCCCCGGCATTCTAGATCTCTTATTCTGATATTTTGTTTTTCTATAGCACTTATTGCCTCCTAACATACTGAGATACTGTGTTTGTTTACTGTATGCCTGCTCCTGATAGATGAAAATTCCTTAAGAACAGAGGTCTTCAACTGGACTGCACACTTATATGCCCCATGTACACAGATGGCACACAGTATGCTTGCTAAATATTTATTTAATAAATAAATGGATTAACTGTTTTAGAGATGTCTTTTAGATCAACTTGCTAATCATACTAAGTCACATTTTCTATATAAGTCACTTAAAGATAAAATATAAAATCTTTTTGTTGTTGCTGTTATTGTTTTTTTTAATGGCCATGCCAACCAGCATAAGTAAGTTTCTGGGCTAGGGACTGAATCTGAGATGCAGCTTTAACTTATGCTGCAGCTGTGGCAATACCAGATCCTTTAACCCAATGCGCCTGACTGGGGATTGAACCCTTGCTTCCACAGTGACCCAAGCCACTGCTGTCAGATTCTTAACCCACTGAACCACACCAGGAACTCTTAAAGAGTTAAAATCTACTATGATTATGGACGTCTTATGCAATGCCTTATATTTCTATCAGTTTATGATTTAATGTCTAGTGCTTTTTGTTATGTTTTGTTTTTTAGGGCCGCACTCGCAGCATATGGAGGTTCCCAGGATAGGGGTTGAATCGGAGCTACAGCTGCCAGCCTACGCTACAGCCACAGCCACAGCCAACTCCAGATCCAAGCTATGTCTGCGACCTACACCACAGCTCATGGCAACACCAAATTGTTAACCCACTGAGCAAGGCCAGGAATTGAACCCATAACCTCATGATTTCTAGTCAGATTCGTTAACCACTGTGCCACTACGGGAACTCCAATATCTAGTGCTTTTATCATAAACAATTTTAAAAGAAAGTTTAAAAGAAAGTGTAACAAAATATTCAACCAAGTTGGTCTTTCTTTTCAATGTCTTAAGTTAGGTAAGTTTCACTTTAATTTCTTTAACAGTATTAAAATTTTGTTTTATAATAATACATAGTAATAATAACTAAGACTAACTTAGGGCTAACTAATATATATTTACTCGTTTAATACTGTTCTAATTGTAATGTTCAATTAATAGGTAGCCTATAAAAGAGCTATTAAAAATTCTACTAAAGATGAAAAAGGAATAACAGTGGAAAGTGAGTAAGAATTTAATTAATAAATATAGTACAACCACACGATAATATACTAAATAACATTATGGTCCATGATATTGATACAATGTTCATATTATCAATAAATAAAAAAACGAGCCTATTAGACAGCATGTATATCATCTCATTTTTAACAAAAATACTTAAATACATAAATCTAGCTATAAACTTAAAGACTTAAATAATTGAACTACATGATTTTCATTTTCCACCTAAGTTGTATAATAAAGAGTCTATCTGGTCTTTGTCTATGTTTCTAGGATGCAGCATTTAAACCCTTGGAATTTCCCAAGTAAAGCAGTATATTTATTATTCATGGTAGGATCTTGGGACCATACCTGAGTTTATGCTAATGAAATGACTCACAGTAGGTCCTTCGAAAGTTTCAGGATGGGAGCAGATCTATGTGGAGATCGACCATGATAATTAGAAGGGTGACGCTTTGAGTCTTGTGCTACAGGCCCAACTCCTGACCCTCAAGGACAGGGAGAAGTCTGGAGATTAAGTTCAATCAAGTGATCAATGATTCATTTAATCAGTCAAAACACTTAAAATTCAGAAATTTATTATATAGGGTTTTTATGTTGCAGTCATTATAAAAACACTTAACTGTAACATATGTTTATATTTAACAGAAATCATATGCACATAATAAACCCCTCAAAAAAACTCAGGACATTGAGGCTTAGGTGAAATTCTTGGCTGGTGAAAATAAGACATGCCAGGAGGGTAATACACACCCTGATCCTATGGGCAGAGGACGTGGAAATTCTGCTTTTGGGACCTTCCTAGATCTCACCTAGTAAGCCTATTTTTTTTTTTTTTGGCTTGCTCTGATTTATGTACTTTATAACAAAATTTCAGTCATAAGTATGGTACTTTCTTAAGTTTTCTGAGCCATTTTAAGATAACTATTGAGCCTGGGGGGGGGGCGGGTCAGTAGGAACACAACATTTGTATTCAGTTGGTTAGAGGTGTGAGTGCATCGGGACCCCTGAATTTGTGGTTGATGTCTGAGTAAGTGTAACATTGTGCTCTTAACTTATAGAGTCTGTATTAACTTACTACCAGAATTGTATTGCAATTTGACATACTTTCATACTATCTAAAGTCTTTTTTATAATGGACTTACATTACTTTCATAATTTAACAAAATTTTAATTTTGAAAAAGTAGGAATAAGATCTTGCAATTAAATAAATCATTACTATTTTAAACTGCAAAATCAAAAACATTGAAAGAAATAAGAAGATCCAGGTAAGAGACCACAAGTAAAAATGCTAGGGGAAAAGAAGGTAAATGTATTAAATTTAATTTAAAAGTTCATGAAGGTAATAAAAACATAAAAAGTGATGTATAAAATTTCATAAATAAGTTATTTCTTTAAAAAATATATATTATTTTGCAGGAGAAAATACATGATGGTAGGAAAAGCAAAATAAATAGCAAGGTTCATTTTAAAAACAGTAATATTTTTGTAAAATATAAATTTACATTACAACTTAAAGATATTTCGACATGACAGTGTCACAGCACAAAACCTTATATGACTAAGAGGAACAAAAGGTAAAAAAATAATTTTTTTGGTCATTTAGAGTTTTTCCTGTGAAGTCTATGAATGTAATGATTATTAAACCACTGGACCATAATTGTGGTTTTATAATTGCTAAAACCCCTATGGCTGCCTTCTCCTCCCCTTCCATCTCACTTTCCTCTCCTCCACTGGTGCTTCTTGATATTATCTCTAAATAAGCTATATGCTTTGGAAGTCTTAGAGTCTGCTTATGAGAGAATCCAAAGAAAGATGCGTATAGAAAAATTTTTTTAAGATAATTTATTTTCTTCCATAAGCACTGGTTTTCTCATCATGGAACATGCCTGAACATATATATTATAGTTGTCTCCAGACTAACAATCGCTTTTTTTTTTCCTTTGGCTGCGCCTGTGGTGTGTGGAAGTTCCTGGGCCAGGGACTGAACCTGGGCCACAACAGTGACCTGGGCCACTGCAGTGACAATGCCAGTTCCTTAACGCACTGCACCACCAGGGAACTCCCTTAATAGTTTTGATTTAAATCTCTTCTTGTCTCAAAAGATTATATATACAAGAAGCTACTAACAAAAACTTTAAACAGAGGGAAAAAACACTCAGGGAAAAAATTATGACATCATCCTTCCCTTGAAAATAATTATTAATAAAATAATAAAAGTAATTTTTGAAAATACCTAAGTTGTTTTCGGAGTTGCTCGATCTCCACATTTTGTTCAGTTACTGCTTTCAGAAAGTGTTGATTGGTCTGCCACAAGAAAAAAAAATCAGTATTAAAATATTTAAAATTATATCTTTAAAGACTAATCACAGGGTATATAAGCAGAAAAAAATGAAACAAGTCATGATACTGATTATTATTTTTTATTTTTATTTTTTTTTGTCTTTTTGCCTTTATCTAGAGCCGCACCTGTGGCACATGGAGGTTCCTAGGCTAGGGGTCTAACAGGAGCTGTAGCTGCCGGCCTTCACCACAGCCACAGCAATGCGGGATCCGAGCCACGTCTGCAACCTATACCACAGCTCATGGCAACGCCAGATCCTTAACCCACTGAGCAAGGCCAGGGATCGAAACCGCAACCTCATGGTTCTTAGTCAGATTCGTTAACCACTGAGCCACGAAGGGCACTCCCTGATTAGATTTTTTGATAGTAAATATAACCCTGGCCAATTTCCCCTGCCTTTATTACCTCAGTGGACAGCTGCTTCACTTCAAACTACCCGCATCCACATTTTTGTGTCTTCTGTTTTATTTTTCTCGTCTTCTGAGCCTCTTTTGTTCACCTAACAGAAGGCTATAGGTGGTAAAGAATCCATGCCCCCAGCCTATGCTGGAAGAGCCAACAAAAATGACTGAAGAGAATCGGTATGTAAAAACCCCAAACTCCTGTGCCCCATGGTGGAATAACTCTGAGTCTATTTCTAAATTGACTTCCAGAGTTCATTAGTGGAATTAAGTTTGTTACCCAGTGTTAATTTGCTTGATTGGTAAAACCCATTATTGGCTGTCTTCTCTTCCCTTCCAGGACTGGTTTCTTCAAATTCCCTACTGGTACTCACCGGTATTATCTCCTAAATAAATGACATGCTTTGGAACTCTTTTCTCAGGGTCTACTAAAGTAAGATACGAAACAGTCTTCTAAGTGTAGAAAGAAATTTTCTAAGAAAATTGATTATTTTCCATAAGCGCTAGTTTTACCACGGTGGCACAAATTCCTCATCCTTATCTTTATCTATATGCCTTATAGGCAAAGTCATATAAAGTATAGTTACCTCCTCACTGATAGTCTTGATTTCAGTCTCTTCCCATTCTAACTGATCATATATACCCCTAAGTGGAGTCCCTAAAGCAGTTTTCATTGTGCTTTTCTCATATGCTACCCAATTTCACTGACTTCCTATTTTTAAAACACTTATTTATTTCTTTGTACTTGGGATGTCCTCAGTCTGCCAGCACTCAGTCCTGCATACACTGTGTCATCAACTCACTCTGAGGCAAAATTGTTTCCTTTTGCATTTTGATAAAAACTTTACATATACTTTTAAAATGTGCATTTCACTGTATTTAAATACTATATTTGAAGTTTATGTATTCCTAGCTACAACATGAGCCTGTTGAAGAGGACCAGCTTCTCTCAGAACTGCAAGGATCTAATACACAATTTAGTACATGCTAAGTACTTACACCTTTAAGGAATGAGTGAATGAATGAATGACTTAATTGAGACATGAAAGAGACCCTGAGGACTGCATCTTTATCTAATGGGAAACAGACTACTCCAGACCAGAATTTAGTATTTAATTTACAGACCACAATTTAAGAGATGAACTATGGCATGCAGAGAAAAAAGGACATAATGAGAGGTAGGTTAAGTTATACCACATCAGAAAAGTTAAAACAAAAAACTGGGTGTGATGCTGGGCATGAATCACAAAAGACATACAGTTATATGCAAATTATTGGTAGGTTGACTTGAAAAAGAACTGAGTTTTTCTATGTTACTCAAAAAGATAAAATCATGTATCAGTGGGAGGAAATCTGGTAACAGAGATTTCAGCTTTCTAATAATTAGAGTTCAAAGGAACAGGCTCTTTGGGGAAATGACCAGATCTCTTAACAGGTAATATTCAAAGCAGAGGCTGGAGGATCATCTAAACTGCAAAGCATTTAACAGAAGGATGCCTACATCATTTGAGGGAATAGATGATCTTTAATATCATTTCAAATGCTCCAATAAAGTTATCTCAACACTTTCAGCCCAAACTGACTCACCTCTCTGAATTCTTTATGATGTTTGTAATGTACCATTAATGTTTTATTATATATAGTCTTGGAACTGGCATAATTAATGCATCTGTTTTTTACTATTTGGAACACCTTAAAGGTAGATTATGTAGGGAATTAGCAGAAGTTAAAATCAGAATTGTGAATTTTAAGAAGCAACTGTTGAGAAAAAAACACATGTAACTTGCTAACGAGGCTAGTAAGAGCTCAACAGCTGCATCTGAACATGGTTTTATTTTTTCTGTGTATGTTATCACAAAGAAAATTATATACTATATCCATACCATAGAATTTGGAAATCCAAAAAGGTCCAGGGGGTATCCCTTTCAATCATCTGTTTTAGCACCTTATACATGGATTATTTTAGACATCATTCCTGTTTTTACCAACTAGACAGGGGCTTTGTAGATAGATGCACATTTCTCTTGCAACCAGAGAAATTATGACAGTAGAAAGAACTCAGTACACAACTGAAAAATATTTTTGAGTTATTTTATAGAGATAAGTAAATCTCAAGAAAACTGTGATTTCCAGTAAAGAGAATCTCCAGGAAATACAAACTTTTAATACATCTATAGTAATAACAAACAAATATAAACTTGTATTTTTATGTACCATTCAGGTCAGGGCATTTTACCTTTTGTATACTACTACAGTACATTGGTTATAAAAGATTTTATTTATTTATTGTACACTCATCAATTTATTGTACATCTATAGGAACCTATTCATTTAATGAGCTTATTCATGTAATCAGAAAACTTTTTAATGGAAATTATTTTATTTTGACTCAATCTTCCTCCTATGACCACGCTCTGAATCTTCTTTGAAACTTACAAAATCTTTATCATCACTTCACTAGCTCCCTTTACATTTAGTAGTGTCTTGTTTAATAACCTTAATGCTTGATATATTAAGAAAAACTCTTAGGTCTTAAAATTCCTCTCAGCCATTTCCCTTCATTTTAACCACCAGGACAGTCTTTTCATTGTTCTTTAAAACACAATGCTTTATCCAACTTGTCACTCCTTAATCACTTTTAATGTATCCAGAGCTTATTATTCTTAGTTTTGGCCTGAAACTACGAATAACTTAGAAAATTTTTAATTATGTCCTATAAATATACAAATATTTTTCCTATGACTTTTATCTTTTTTTTTTTTTTTTTTGTCTTTTTGCCTTTATATAGAGCCGCACCTGTGGCACATGGAGGTTCCCAGGCTAGGGGTCTAACAGGAGCTGTAGCGGCCGGCCTTCACCGCAGCCACAGCAATGCGGGATCCGAGCCGCGTCTGCAACCTACACCACAGCTCACAGCAACGCCGGATCCTTAACCCACTGAGCAAGGCCAGGGATCGAACCTGCAACCTCATGGTTCTTAGTCGGATTCGTTAACCACTAAGCCATGAAGGGAACTCCCGTATGACTTTTATCAGAATGATTTTGGTTGTAAAATATGTGCTCTGTGATATAAAATACTAAAGGATTATATAACCTGCACAATTCTAAGAAAAAATTTTTTTTGGTCTTTTTTAGGGCCACACCCAACAGCATATGGAAGTTCTTGGGCGAGGGATCAAATGGGAGCTGTATCTGCTGGCCTACGTCACAGCCACTGCAAGGTGGGATCTGAGCCATGTCTGCGACCTACACCACAGCTCACGCCAACACCAGAACCTTAACTGAGCAAGGCGAGGGATTGAACCTGCACCCTCACGGATACTAGCCAGGTTTGTTAACCACTGAGCCATGATGGGAACTCCCAATTCTAGGAAATACTGAAAAAAGGAATAAGCAATTATGATATTGGGTTAGACTATTAATGTCATGTAGAAATAGGCTCTCTTAATTATGGAAATGAGTCACCATTTTATTCTGGAGTACTTTAATATTATTTTAAAACTCTAGTAAGTATGTTATCAAAAACTGTAAGTGATTAGAAGTTCCAAATATTAACAAAAGTAGTATTAAATATAGAAAAATTTGTCTAATAATTTCTGACATGGTAAATGAGAATACAAAATTTTTAAAGTAGAATAAAATTGGATAAACTTACTTTTATTGGCACAACTCCACTTTTAAACAAAGACATTTTCATTAGGTACTAACAAGAATTTGCGGAGTAACTAAGCAAAGTGAAGAAAGGAAAAAGAGGAATTACCTGGGATGTCATAATCCTATTACTCAACAATGAGGTAAAATAAAATTCCAGCAAAGAAAAGAAAAGAGAAAAAGAAAAAAGAAAAGGTAAAGAACAGAACTGGGAAGGCTAATTACATTTCTTTTGGGAAAAATTAAAGGGAAATTTATGTACAGCAATTAGGTGACTGGTGGTCAACCAACAAATAAATGGTTTTTAATGTCCTATTGTTTTGACGGATTTGGGCTACTCATTTGTCTAACAGTTCCACTATTCTGATCATATTCCTAAGTGTGCTCTAGATGAAATACTAAGAATAAAGCATGAGTCCTATCGTTGAGGAGCTCACAGTCTAGAATACTCTCAGGAAATTTTACCAAGGACCCTAAGAGTATTTTCAGGTTAGGATATATTTCAGATAGATGTTAGCTTTTTTTTTTTTTTTTTTTTGTCTTTTAGGGCTGCATATGGAGCATATGGAGGTTCCCAGGCTAGGGGTCAAATAGGAGCTGTAGTCACTGGCTTACGCCACAGCCACAGCAACGTTGGATCTGAGCCGTGTCTGCAACCTACACCACAGCTCATGGCAACACCAGATCCTTAACCCACTGAGCAAGGCCAGGGATCAAACCCGCATCCTCACGGATGCTAGTTGGGTTCGCTAACCACTGAGTCATGACGGGAACTCCAGATGTTAGCTTTTGATCTCTAGAAACTACTAAGAACCTCATGTTATACTACTGAATGTGAAAGAGACAAAAAGAAAAGAACACTGCCTACCTTTTTTTTTTTTTTAATTTCAAGTTTTATTTCTTACTGCTTTGACTTAGCAAAAATAAATATCACCATTATAGTGATGATTTCTAGTTTATATGAATATAAAGTGTACTAAATGGATATTTTCACTTACCATTTCTATGTTCTCATTAGTAACATGAAGTTGTTTGGTCAGGTATTGAAAATTGGTCAGCTGATCCTACAGGAAGAAGATGGGAGGGTACATAAATAACATTTTGTTTGTAAGCCATATTAAAAATTAAAATCAAATCTAAAATCATTATGGCTAAGTCTTGATATCTGTTGTATTTCTTCTAGCAATTATTGTGTGAATTAACAGTTGAAGAAATGAAAAGAAACTTTTTAATGATTACAAAATTAAATAAGGTGGCAATGTATAAACTAATGTAGGTATTTTATGTTTTATGTGAAACCACTCTTTCTAGAAATCAATGCATTAGTAGGCAGATATGCTAGAGAGACTTTATCCAATAATGGCAAGCCACATTCAAACCTATTCAAAACCTACAAAATACAAACCACAGAACAGGAGTTGCAGTTTCCCCCTTCTTTAAAATTCTCATGGTTTGAATACCCCCACGTTTTAAATTTTTCCATTATCTGTTATGATAAGATTAACCATCATGTGTGCAGGTGACATAAAGTTGAGAGAAGCTGTTAATATTTTGAGTGACATAATTCAACACTGATAGATAACTAGCGAAATAATGATACAGTATTATTTTTAAAGTCTTATACAAAAACAAAACAAAAAATTCCCAAAACACCAACCCTAACTGCATAGCTATAGTATAAGAATGATCTTAGGTGGAAACCACCCCCTACCTCACGCAACCTAATGGCCTAGTTGACTGACCTAAGTGAAGAACATACTTGTATCAGAAATGGTTTCTAGATCTCAGAGGTGAAAGTGTTATGGCTCAGACTGCATGTGGTTATTTTCAAACCAGGGCATGTACGGAAAAAATCATTTTGTAAACTGTGAAACACTGTTAAGTATCATTATGATCTCTTTAGGTGGAAATTCCCAGTTATGATAATAACAGGAACAGTCATAAATTGGAATTTGAAAAATCTATACATGAAAGTTAGAAAAGAGGCATGATAACCAACATATTTAAACAGCTGCCTTCTCAAAATTCAGAGGAAAGTGAACAGAATTGGAATTACTCCACAGTTTTCAATACCCAGCAGAAAAAGAATCAAAGGAAAGATAAGGGAGGCAGATTTTCCAACGGAATGAATGGATGGTGTTGTGAGATAGCGAGTTCTCGTCAACAGACGTATAAAGCAAAAAGCTAGATGTCCACTTTAAAAGAAGATAAAATGATTATTGCTTTGAATATAAAGAAATCCTTAAGAACCACTAAAATCCCTTTCTATTGTAAAATCCTGTCTGATTAATTTATGTTAGACAAAACTTTCATCTATTTTAGTAAAAGGTCACATTCAAGACTGCCTGCATTTTCATTTTATATAGCATCGTAACTATATTTGAGCAGCCTTCTTCACTTCCCGTGATCTAATGAATAGTTTTTGTCATTTTTAACCTGGTAGAAAAATCAGAATATAAAAGCTTTGGAGGCCCATTTATACATAATAATCTTATAGCTGCTTCTTAGCACTAAATACAGCTTTCAATGCTAATTACAATATAAAACCTAACATACACTAGGCACTGCTATGATTATGTTATGTGTTCAAAAGATTTCCAACCATCAAAGATCTATTCATTGCTAACATAAATAATACCATAGAAATTGGGACATCCTTCTGCAAAACGAGTTTCTTCGGTACGCAACTTCTCATTAACATAAAGGAAAATCATTAAATACAAGATTACCTTTTGTTTTTGACTTTCAACTACATGAATTTGAGCTTCAGTCATATATTCCTGGTAAAGTTTCTGTAGTCTATCCAACTCCTGAGAAACAGTCTGCCAGAGTTCCACAGCCTGAGTTTTTTCCTATAAAATAAAAACATTTGAGAACTCATTCAATTATTACCAGGTTATTGCACTGTACAAATAAATCATATTCTTTTATGAGTTCTTGTATATAGAGTCACAAAACAGAAATAGAACTTGTATAAGATGCTATGGTTATAATATTCTTGCTATATAATTTGTATTAATAATAATTTAGAGAATAAACTTAAAGATTAAAACTGTTTAGTTTGAAATTTACTTTTAATTCAGATTAGTTAAAATGCTTCAATCAGAGACAAAGATTTAAACCACTCTCCACGTTTCATAAAAAGTGTAAGCTATAGAAATTACTGAAGAAAACTCTCCCTGGTAAAGTACAAGAGATTTTTATTCTGATTACAAAAGTAGTAAAATTTTTTGTAGAAAATTAGGAAAATATAGAAAAACAGAGAAGAAAATAAAGTCACCTGGTATTTCTTACCACCTGATACTAAATACTGCTAACATCTGAGATGTAATAATTTTTATAAATGTTGGAATATTCTTAGTTATAAATGTGATTTGGGGGGAGAATTTTGTATTTTTTTTCTTTTAAAAAAATGGGAATCACACGGAGTGCTATTTGTATTGCAATATTTTCACCTGGCATTTTATGACGAGAATTTTCTCAAGTCAGTAACTACTCTTTCAGCATAGCAATTCCTAAAGAGTGGTATGGGAACCCTTGAAGATAAAATTATGTACACAATAATATGAAGACACTACTGGCTTTTTTCACTATTCTCACATAAAGTGTACAGTGGATTTTTCCAAAATTTATTTAACATACTGCGTGCTGTTGTCACTGCTCTGATGGCTACCAAACTGCACTCTTATACTCCTATTTATTTCTAAAAACGTCTTAGTTTTAATTAGTAATATGATAAATATCACACAAAAGTAAAAATAAAAAGCTCTCTGGCGTTCTCAATAATTTTTCAGCATACTGAAGAAGGGTCCAGAAAACCAAAAAGGTTGAGAAACTCTAAGCTAGCATATGGAAAGCGTTATTCTCTTGTGTGTATGTCCCTCTCTCCCTCCCTCCTCCCTCTCTCTCTCTCTCTCTCTCTCTCTCTCTTTTTTTAGGGCTGCACTCACGGCATATGGAGGTTCCCAGGTTAGGGGTCAAATCTGAGCTGTAGTCGCTGGCCTACACCACAGTCTCAGTAGGGCTAGATCCCATAGTCTCAGCAGTGCTAGATCTGAGCTGCATCCGCATACACTACAGCTCATAGCAACGCTGGATCCTTAACCTATTGAGCAAGGCCAGGGACTGAACCTGCGTCCTCATGGATAACTGTCAGATTTGTTTCCGCTGAGCCACCCAGACACTTCACATTATTCTCGTTTTAGAGAAGTGGAAACTGAGGTTCAGGCCATTTGCTTGGAGTCCCTTAGCAAGTTGTTGACAGAGTCGAGAAGAAACTTTCGTGTCTTTGTCTTCAAAGCCCAAGGTTTTAAATCCCAGCTTAGAGCTAATCCTCTGTTTCAGTAAGTAGGTGAGAAGATGCAGTGAAAAGATAGTCATTTTAGGAACATAATGAATATACATTTCAAATAAACACATGTTTTTAGGTTTTAAGGAAACTATTGCTGTGGTATATAACATGCATTCGGAAACACAGAAATCATGAATTTGGACAGTGAGTGCACCCATGTAACGAGCACCCAGTTCAAGAAAGAACATTATTACCAGCACCTAGAAGCCAGTTGCCCCTTTTTCCAGATAATACAATGCTCACAAAATAACCATTTCCCTGACTTCCAAAATCATTGATTAGTTTTGCCCGAAACTTAGGTAGTTTTAAAATCTGCAGACAAAAGCAGAATTTGGAACCAGAAGCTTGGATTAGATTTCTAATTCCTGGCTGAATGACCCTGTACAATTTACTTTATTTCTTTAAAACTGTTTTATTTTTCAATTGAATGGCCATAAAAATGCCTCATATTTCCAATGATTGAAGTTTCCCAAACCCATCTAGTGATAAGAATCATCTGAACTACTAGTTAGAAAACTCAGATTCTCCTAAGTCAGTGGTTCTCAATGGTTAAAGGATCCATTCAAGAAAAGGATATTACAATTGTCAATATATATGCCCCCCACATAGGAGCACCCAGATACCTACAACAAGTACTATCAGAAATAAAAGGAGAGATAGATTTCAATACATTAATATTAGGCGACTTGAACACCCCACTTTCATCAATGGACAGATCCTCTAGGCAGAAAATCAGTAAGGCA
>PVHT020000257.1:1267080-1292999 GCA_004024745.2 Catagonus wagneri
AACAAAACAAAAAAAACTAGCCAGCAATACCTTAGAACCTGTTAGAAATGTAAATTATTGAGCTATATTCCAGACTTCTTGAGTCAGAAACTTGGGGGAGGGGGAGACAAACTTTATTTCAGTAAGCACCTAGGTGATTATGATACACACTGAAGTTTGAGTGCCACTGTACTAATACATAACCCATCATTTGGAAAAAGACAAAATTTAAGTGATCCCACATTTTCAGATTTTTAAACTACATCCAACTTTTCTCTATCAAAATAATACTATAATAATATATTTATTCATACATTTTATATACAGTTTCTTTGGACAAATTCCTAGAATCTATGTGGATGCCATCATCTAACTAATCGGTCAAAGGATATGAACATTTCTAGGACTTTTACTGCCAAACTGCCTTTCAGAAAGATTTTTACAAACCACAGTACTTTATAGGACAAAATACTCCAAACGGAAAATATCAAGTTAGGTACTTGATATTGTACTAGTGTATAGGCTTCCAAAGCAATTATACTTGCCCTATATGGAAGCTTTGGCACCTAATTTTAATTCTTCTTTGTCTTGCTGTTTAGCCATAATGATAATAAAGATGATAAAAATAATAGGTAAATTTATGAACTTACATGTGTGCTGGGCATTACCCTATGTGCTTTATGAGGATTTAAAATTTTAATTACCATAAGAACTCCATAAGATAAGAATTACTGTAATTTCTCTATACAAACGAAGAAAGTGAAGCACAAACAAGTTTCTCAAGATCGCAGAGCTAGAATGTAGAATGGGACCAAACTCAAAAAGTCTGACCATACTTTTCTTCCAAAAGTCTGTTGCACTTCTCAAAAGTCCTGCCATTCTCCACTATAGAATCAATATTAAGCACGGCACCTCATATGTAATATATACCTAATATATATTTGTGTAATGGATGAAAATATTTGAATAGTCAGTTAAATTCTCTACATTTATTAACTTAATAAAGTATAATACAATAAAGAATTCTCCACTTTCTCTCAATATCCTACTTCAAATTATATTTTGTTTTTAATCTGTTTCACTTTGTATTCACCTAGTTTTCATGCATGACACAAAGGCCTTTAAATCTAGTGATGGATAACAACACAACTGTATTGTGTTTTAATAGAACTTTAAAATTAATAAACATGCATGTATAAGTAAAAAGCATAATTAACATTTGGCATTATTATTTTATGGATTTATTAACATTTTCTATTATTCATACTTTATAAAAGTGCCTAAACTCTCACTAAGAAAAATTTCATACCGACATACAAAGTACCATACAGATATTATGGCAAAATATGTTTTTAACAAATCTGCTTTTTAAATTTTTGACTACTGAAACTTGGATCTCACCAAATCTTCTATGAAATAGCGATTCAAAATGTAGAAAAAAAGTAGGACCATCTTCAGAGAAATAATATAAAAAGTAAGATAGAGATGGACAAAGGCAAAGACAGGAGAGAAGGTAGGAGAAAAGGGCGAGAAGTGAGCAAATGAGTGCTTAAAGAAAAAGAACAAAATTTAGCATTAGAAACTATAGTAAAAAAAAAAAAGTACTAGAGAGAGGTGTTTTTAGAGACAGAATTTTTGTTTTATTTGCTTTTGAAACTACAAATCTTATCTAGTTTTGCACTCATTATAATTTACAAATTTTTAGTTTTATTAAGGTATGGCTAGCAATTATTGCTTATATTAGAAGTGTAACAAGTAGGAGTTCTTTTACGCTCTTATGGTCTTTTCTTACCCTTTTATGGTCTGTCACAATATTTTGTAGGAGTTATAAGAAATGCATACTCTGTTACATCGTTCAAAAGACATTTAAAATCTGGTTAGAGACTATTTGTAAGTCTAAATTAATTTTCATTTATTCCTATATCAATGTCAATAAATCTTTCCTGAAATACTAGTCCAGAACAGACTAAAGAACATGTTTTCCTCATTATTTTTCCCCCATTACTTTTTCAAATTCCTTCCCTTTACACATTAAAAACTAACTTATTGCTATATCCTTTTATCAACAGCCCATCTGATTAGTTTAAAATGTCACTTTTGTAAACCAGCTATAAAGCAAAAAAAATAAAAAAAATAATTATAAAAAAATAAAAAGTTTTTGCACGGCAAAAGAAACCATTAAAAAAAAAAAGAAAAAGAAAACCAAAGAATGGGAGAGAATCTTTGCAAACAACAGACAAGAACCTAATCTCCAAAATATACAAACAGCTCATACATTCAACAACAACAAAAATACAAAAAGCCCAGCTTAAAAACAGGCAATAGACCTAAAGAGACATTTCTCCAAAGAAGACATACAGTTAGCCACTAGGCACATGAAAAAGTGCTCAACATCTCTAATTATTAGAGAAATGCAAATCAAAACTATAATGAGGTACCACTTTACACCAATCGGAATGTCTGTCATTAACAAGTGAACAACTAACAAATGCTGGAAAGGGTGTGGAGAAAAGGGAATGCTCCTACACTCTTGGTGGGAACGTAAATTGGTATAACCACTATAAAAAACAGTATGGACGCACCTCAGAAAAATTAAATATGGAACTACCATATGATCCAGCAATCCCGCTTCTGGGCATATATCCTGACCATACTTTCATTCAAAAAAATACATGCACTTCTATGGTCATCACAGCACTATTCACAGTAGCTAAGACATGGAACCTAAATGTCCATCAAAAGATGAATAGAGTAAGATGTGATACATATATACAATGGAACACTACTGAGCCATAAAAGGACAAATAGTGTCATTTGCAGCAACATGGATGCAACCAGAGATTCTCATACTAAGTGAAGTAAGTTATAAAAAGACAAATACCATATGATATCACTTACATGTAGAATCTAAAATATGGCACAAATGATCCTATCTACAAAACAGAAACAGATCACGGACATGGAGAGCCTACTTGTGGTTGCCAGAGAGGAAGGGAGAAGGAGTAGGATGTATGGGGAGTTTGGAGTTGGTAGATGCAAACTTTTACATTTAGAATGGATAAGCAATGGGGTCCTACTGTACAGCACAGGGAACTATGTCCAATCTCTTGGGTTAGAACATGATGGAAGATGGTATGAAAAAGAATGCATATATATGTATGACTGTATAGCAGATATTGAAGAAACAATGTAAATCAACTACATTTTAATAAATTTTTTAAAAAAAGAAAAAAAAGCAAATTCCAAAACCAAATTTTTAGGTAAAAAAATGATTTTTCACAGATAACTACTAAATGAGAAAATAGATGAATGAGATTCAAATCCATACAAGATACGAGATACCTAAGATACAAAAATTATAAATTAAAATAAAATCCCCTTGCATATTAGTGAAACAAATGCAGTGCTAAAAACAGGATATGTGCAATAGAGCTTCCCAAATATTTCAATTACTATGAGGGAGGGTACATATTGTAAGTTTTGCTCCCTGTTAACTACACTGCAAGCTGTAGACAGTCAATGAGCTAACAATTTTGATATTCTGTTATCATTCATAAAAAGTGACTGATACAGATCTTTAAAACTTCTCTGATATTCAAGACAATTACAGATATATGTGTGTATGTATATATCACTCACTTGGTTGGCCAGTTGCAGTTGTTCTTGAAGATTCCTGACTGTTTCATCATCTGTATATATCTCATTTCCCACCTCTGTGGCAAACGGAAGGGCCTCCAATTGCTTTTCAACAGCATCTTTTAATTCACTGTGCAACCTTTGGAACAGTTAATGAATACAATAATAGATCATAAATAAATTACAGACTCATAACTAATTATTGATTCAGCATCAACTAAAGTTAAACATTTGAGTCAAAAATCACTATTTACACAAAAATCAGAGTTCCTGCCATGGCACGATAGGATCAGTGGTGTCTTAGAAGTTCTGGGTCACAGGTTTGATCCCTTGTCAGCACAGTGGATTAAGGATTTGGCATTGGCGCAGCTGTAACTTAGGTAACCACTGAAGTTCAGCTCTGATACCCGGCCAGGGAACTCCATATGTCACCGGATGGCCAAAAATGGAAAAAAAAAAAAAGCAAAACCCCACAAAAATCATTTTTAAATCAACCTCAGAATTTATAAGTGATTTTAAAAAATTAAATAATGTGCTATTAGAAAATATATATCACAATTGTAAATGAATTAAAGTGGTCATAATTAATTCCAAGATACATAATTCGGTTTTTTCCAGGAAGATTTTAATTTTTCAAAGAGGTAAAATTCAGAAGTTATACCTTATTAATTGATAAAACAAGTCATTAAGGAAAAAAATTTAAGTATGATAATAATTTCATCTAGCTAATTAAATGTAAATGGGATTTTAAATTTTCTAGAATTGTTATTTTTTTCCACTGTATTTCATAAAATTCATCTGACTTCTTACTAGTTCCAGTTAATAAAAAGTAAAAAAAAAATTCTTCAGGATTATGAATTAAGACTAGAGGCTTTATTTGCCTAGAGTTTTATATAACTCTTTTATAACTTATATAATCTCTGAAAGCCTTAAATTCAACTTTAATAAATTATAAAGATTTCACGCTTTAAAATTACAGAAAAAAGCATAGAAAAGTTTGACTTAAAAGTCTGATTAGATCAAAATGATATAAACCCAGAAGGAAAAATGTTTTATAAGATCAGAAAAACTTCAAAAACACTGAATTCATATAATTATAACCATAAAATATTATTTAAAATAAACACATCTTGAGGTAAAAATTTTCCAAAGGAACTGCAACCATCTCTCTAAAATAATGTAAACAAAACTATCTACTAATATTACAATCTCCATTGAAACTGGAAAAAATGAAATCAATTTTAAAACCATTTTACTGAAAATAGGAGTTGAATCAGGCAGCCTGCTGGCCTACACCACAGCCACAGCAATGCCAAATCTTTAAACCATTGAGCAAGGACAGAGATCAAACCCGCATCCTCATGGATACTAGTCGGATTCATTTCCACTGTGCCACAGTGGGAACTTGTCAAATGTTTTTTATTCACTTACTTAATATGGCATATCACATTGATTAACTTATGGCTACTGAACTATCTCTGCACTCCTGGAATAAATCTTCCTTGATCACGGTGTATAATACTTGTAATGTACTACTGAATTTGATATGGTAATATTTTCTTGAGAACTTTTGCATCTATACTCATCAGTGACATTTGCCTGCAGTTTTCTGTTTGCGTGTGTGTGTGGGGGGGGTCTCTGTCTGGTTTAATATCAGGGAGATCCTGGTCTCATACAATGAGTTTGGAAATGTTCCTTCCTTTTCAGTTTTTTTTTTGGAATTAGTTGAGAAGGACAAGTGTCAATTCTGATTTAAATTTTTAGTAGAATTCACCTGTGAAACTCTGGTCCTGAACTCTTGATTCTCAGTTTTAAATGATTCAATTTCAATATTGCTAATTGTTATGTTAATATTTTCTATTCCTGACTTGATCCTGGGATTATATGCTTCTAGGCAATTATACATTTCTTCTTGACTGTCCATTTTATTAGTGTTAATTGTTCATAGTGATCTCTTATGATCTTTCATATTTCTGTGTTGATGGTCATAACTTCTCTTTCATTTCTGATTTTATTTATTTAGGTCTTCCTTCTCCTTGATGAGTCTGGCTAAAGGTTTATCAATTCTGTCAAAAGAACCAGCTCTCAGTTTCATCGATTTTTTGTATTTATTTTTAGTCTCCATTTATTTCTGCTCTGATCTTTATTATATCTTTCCTTTTACTATCTTTGGATTTTGTTGCTTCTTCTTTTCTAGTTCCTTTAGCTGTAAAGATAAGATTGCTTATTTGAGATTTAGACCTGTACTGCTAGAAGCTTTCTTTTAAGAACTGCTTTTGCTGCTTCCCATAGCTGTTCCTTTACTCTATTTCCATTTTAATTTCTCTCTAGGTATTTTTTAATTTCCTCTTTTTTTTTCAGCAATCCATTGGTTACTCGCTACCATACTGTTTAGTCTCCATATGTTTGCATTTTTTTATTTCCTGCAATTTTTTCATTTATAGTTGATTTCTAGTCCCATAGGATTTTGCTTATAAAAGACATTTAATATGATTTCAAAAATTTACCAAGACTTGCTTTGTGGCCTACAATGTGCTTTATCCTAGAAAACGTTCCATATGCAGTTGAATGCTTTGAAGTGGAATGTAGATAGATAGACAGATAAGATAGGCAAGGAGTCAATTTGATCTAATGTGTCATTTAAGGCTAGTATTTCTTTATTGATTCTCTGGATGATCTTCCATTTATGCAAGTAGGATGTTAAAGTTCCATATTATTATTGCATAATTTGATTTCTCCCTTTATGCTTATTTATTTAATTTCTGTATTTAAGTGGTCCTAAGTTGGCACATAAATATTTACAACTGTTATATATATTGATAGATTGATCCCTTTATCATGTAATGTCCCTTTTTCTTTTTTTTTTTTAAGGCCACACCCACGGCATATGGAGCTTCCCAGGCTAGGGGTCTAATTGGGGCTGTTGCTGTTGGCCTGCGCCAGAGCCACAGCAATGCCAGATCCGAGCCACGTCTGCAATCTACACCACAGCTCATGGCAATGCCGGATCATCAACCCATTGAGCAAGGCCAGGGGTCAAACCTGCAACCTCAGGGTTCATAGTCGGATTCATTAACCACTGTGCCACGACAGGAACTCCTGTAATGTCCTTCATCTCATTAGTCTTTGTAGTTTATTTTGTCTGAAAACTGCTATCCTAGCTTTCTTTCCATTTCCATTTGTATGGAAAATCTCTTTCCATCCTCTCACTTTCCATCTCTGTATGTCTGTAGATCTAAAGTGAGTCTCTTCTAGGAAGCATGTATATAGTTCTTGTTTTTGTATCCATTCAATCACTGTCTTTTGATTGGAATATTTAGTCCAATACATTTAAAATTATTATTGATATGTATATACTTACTGCCATTCTGTTCACTGTTTACTGGTTGTTTCTGTAGTTTTTTCCTATGCCTTCCTTCTTTTACTCTGTTTTGTTGTAATTTGATGACTATCATTAGTGTTATAGTTTATAGTTTAGTGATTACATGCCTTTTTCTTTTTTTCTATATTTTGTAGTTACTCTGAGATTTGTGTGTAAGTATACTAAAAATTCATTGACATGATTATCTTATGTTGATGATCTCTTAAGGTCAAACCATTCTGAAAACCTGAATTTTTAAACTCCTCTGCCATGTTTAACATTTCTGACATCATATTTTACATCTTTTAGTTCCATGTATCCCTTAAATACTTATTGTGGAACTAGATCCTTTTACTACTTTTGTCTTTTAACCTTCCTACTAGCTTTAAAAGTGGTTGATCTACTTCTTCTACTGTATGTTTGCCTTTATCAATGATATTTTCCTTTGCACAATTTTCATCTGTCTAGTCGTAGTCTTTTCCACTTAGTGAAGTCTCATTAACATTTCTGGAATAGCTTTTTTACTTGTTTGTTTTCAAAGCTGATTTCTAACATAATTTTTACTGTTATCAAATAATGTTCTTTGAGCAATTTTAATACTTTAAAAATCTCTGAATTACTTTCTGATTTTTGTCAATTTTGGAAATGCTTTGTGTGCACTTAAAAATACGTATTTTGAAAGTATCTGGTGTTTGTTAGTATTCTATATATGTCTGTTAAGTACATTTGTTCATTACATTATTTTTTGAGTTTTTCTTAACTACTGAGGAGCAATCTATATTGTTTATACTTCATGCTATCTGAAGATTTGTCTGTTTTGTCACTGGATTTTTCAAATCTACAAAAGTGGACAACTTGAAGTTTTCTATCCTGAGACTTTGTTACTAGGTACTTACAAATTAAAAGTTGTCATATCTTTTATCATTATTAAAAATTACTATTTGTAATATTCTTTTCTTGCATTAAAGTCCACTATGTTCAGTATTACCAGCTTACTTTTGAGTAGCACTTTGCATGGTATATCTATAGTCCATTCTCTTATTTGCAACCATTCAACATTCTTATATTTTAGGAACCTAACAAGTATATACTGTAACTGGTTTCTTTTTTAATCTCTAATAAATCACTATCTTTTAATTGCAACATGTAGTACACTGAAATTTAATGTAATTACTAATGTACTTGAGTCTGGATCCACAGTCTTAGTATTTGCTTTTCTATTTCCCCTGTCCATTATGATTTTTCTCTCCTTTCATGCTTTATTTTAGATTATCTTTTATTATTCCATTTTCTACTCTATTATGTCAGTTGGCAATTATATGATTTTTGCTTTAAAGATTATAACATGCATCAATGAATTATCAAACACTAAAAAAGATTACTATTATATTTCCTTTGAGTAATGCTAGAATCTGAGAATATTTTAACTCCCTTTACCCTTTTCCTGAATTTATGATATTGTCTTATTTTGATTCTCCACAGATATTTTAGAGGCATTATTATTGTTTTAGAATAGTTGGTGTTCACTAGACTTTCTCTCATAATTTCCATTTCCTGTGGTTCTTCTTACACCAGATATGAGCCAGATAACACAAGTAAAGAAGTACAGAGATAGTCTTAGGACTGGCAATGATGTTATCTTCCTGTAAAAGTATTCCTTTTCTTTTTTCAAGTGGGGAGAGATATTGGGGTGCTATCAATCCATTAACATATTATACCAAGAGCAAATATTCAGATATTTCAGAGTCATGTTTCAGATCTTTTTTTTTTTTTTTTGGTTTTTAGGGCCACACCTATGGCATATTGAGGTTCCCAGGAAAGGTGTCTAATCAGAGCTACAGCTGCTGGCCTACACCACAGCCACACCAAGGCCAGATACAGGCCGCATCTGCAACCTACACCACAGCTCACCACAACACTGGATCGTTAACCCACTCAGCAAGGCCAGGGATTGAATTCACAACCTCATGATTCCTAGTAGGATTTGCTTCTGCTGTGCCACGATGGGAACTCCACATTTCAGATCTTTTTACCTCTAGTCAACTTTGAGAGAAGTCACTCTTACTTCAAATCCTAGATGCCCTGAGCTACCTACCATGAAATCTGATGGGCTCTGAATTTCACTTTATTTTTTCTTTTTATGTCTGCACCTGCAGCATAGAGAAGTTCTTGGGCCAGAGGTCAAATCAGAGCTGGAGCTGAGACCTATACCACAGCCACAGCAACACCAGATCCGAACTGCATCTGCAATCAACGCTGCAGCTTACAGCAATGTTGGATCATTAAATCACTAAGCCAGGCCAGGGATCAAATACACATCCTCATAGAGACAAGGTCGGGTCCTTAACCTTCTCAGTCACAACAGGAACTCCCCGAATTTCAATTTTTACTTCACTAGATGAACCATTCTTTTACATACTATGAAAAAGAAAAATCACTACCTATTACTTTTTGACATGGCATTCACTATGGCTACATCTCAATTTTGTAGATCTTAAAATAGGGAAGGGAGAAATACTGTTAGTGAATCCTAGAGTTAATTAAGAGAGGATGGAGAGTAATACAAATGCACACAATTAGAAAACATTCTAGACAATTGCCTAATACAACCTCTTCACATGTCTTCCCTCACAGATTATTCATCCTATAACTCCAAGTTTCCTCAGTGAAGGTATTCACACCCCTGCTATGGAGAAGTGCTTCTTTGGAGGATTAATGCAAGACATTCTAGTTACTAAAATTCTTGCTTCCCTTCTTAAGCTCCTGCAATGAATCATATACATTCTTTCCAGAACAATATGGAATTTTCAAGTCTTAAACTGCAACTAAATATACTCCTCCAACAGTACACCTCTTGTACTTGAAGAGCTCCTTATGTGTTGGACAAGTTTAAATTCGTTAGGAGAGCATACAGGATCTTACACAATCTGGCTCCTGCCCACCATCTCAGGCTTCCCATGCATAATTCCCCTATGTAAATAAGCTGAAATATAACTATATTAAATGGTCTGCATTTTATTAAACATGCTTTTAGTTGTGAACTCTTACTCATTCATATATACTATCCTCAAATTTTGTTCTCTTATTTAAGCCTTCTCTGATGTCTCCAGCCAGAATGATGTCTTCAACAAATACAATTATACATATTGGACATATTATAGTTACAGTAATATGGCATGCCCAGACTTAAGTAACCCTTGACTATAGCCTATGCTCTGCGCAACAGCATGGGCTATTCTTCACATAGGGAAGTCAATGATTAGTCTATTTCTCAAGGGCAGCTCTATCATAAACTGACTAGTATAAAAGGCTTTGACAATTAGAAGGGGTGCCATTAGTTAAACCAACAAGAATGGGTACCTTCAGGATTTGGCATCAAGAACAGAAAGGATCACTTTTTGATGGGAAGAGTAGGAGCATCAGCTATATGGCAGAGATGCCATTACTGAGGGAGACCACAAAGGGTATATAAATATACGAGAACTAGTGAGAGGATCATATCCTTTAGAGATGGTTTCCCAGTTCTTGTTATATTACATGCATTTCCTTATCATATATTACCACTTATTTTTTTCTTGAAGCAAAAAGAAAAAGAACCAAAGATGAATATAAGCATGTGTTTACGCTCCTAATATTTAAAATCATCCACTCAAAAATAATAATTAAACATTTATTATGTATCAAGCACTGTTCAGTGGCAGTAGGTATACAAAACAGAAAAAAGCCCTGCTTCATGAAGATATTCTGGTAGTTAAGACAAGTAATAAGTAAACAATAAATATCCAATAGGAATAGGTATCAGAAATAAAATAAAACTGGATTATAGAAAAAAGAAGTTGGGGAGGGAACAGCACTGCTAAATAATATGATCAGGGAATGTTTTCCTGATTAAAAAGAAGACAGTCCTACATAGGTCAGGAGAAGAACATTCCAGACAGTGGAAATAAGTAACAGGTTTCTGGTGTAAACTGGTTTCCCAGATTAAAAGAACCCAAAGTAAGATTGCCAGTGTGACTGGAGACTGGAATAGGAGACTGGGGTGTGGTAAGAGAAATATATGTACACACACACACACATATACATACAAATATACAAACACATTATAAACAGAGACAGATACAGATATCAGGGTAGCTCTGACTTTATATGAGAGAAATTTTTTATATCAGAGAAACTTTATTTTTGAATTTGTCTTTTTAGGGCTGCACCAACGGCATATGGAGGTTCCCAGGCTAGGGGTCTATCAGAGCTACAGCTGCCAGCCTACACCACAGCCCACAGCAACTCAGGATCCGAGCCACGTCTGTGACCTACACCACAGCTCACAGCAATGTCGGATCCTTAACCCACTGAGTGAGGCCAGGGATTGAACCCGCAACCTTGTGGTTCCTAGTCGGATTCGTTTCCACTGTGCCATGACGGGAACTCCAGAGAAATTTTAAATTTTATAGAGAAAGCTCAGGATTGTGGTTAATTTGGGGGATGGTCGGTCTTCTTTACAGTATAATGACCTAAATCAGCATTAGAACAGCAGTATTTACCATGTAATTCCAGAGACTTCTCCCTTTCATTGGAAAAATAGATCAAATATATTCATGTTCTATAATTATATTTAAAAAATTAAGTTTTGGGGTAGAGAATGCCATTTTGGGTTAAGTAATGAAAAATAATGGCTTTATTATTATTTTTATAAACATATATATGAACTCCTTCCCAAATTTCAAATAGGTAACATTTACTATATTGTGTTTATAGGATACTATCAACACACACTAATGATATAATAACTGGGGACTGTGAAATCAAATATAACAATCATACGTTTGATGCATATTATTATATTATTCTTCAATTATCATTGGCATGAGAAGAAATCAGTGAAAACAGTGCTAGAAAACAACCCTATTTTACAATGCCATTGAAATATTCTACATGATATTTATTTTTTTTCTCTTTTTTAAGGCCACACCCACAGCATATGGAGGTTCCCAGGCTAGGGGTCGACTTGCAGCTGTAGTTGCCAGCCTACACCACAACCACAACAATGCCAGATCCAAGCCGTGTCTGTGACATATACCACCACTCACAGCAATGCTGGATCATTAACCCACTGAGCAAGGCCAGGGATCGAACCTGCAACGTCATGGTTCCTAGCTGGATTCATTAACCACTATGCTATGATGGGATCTCCCTAGTTCTAATCTTAAATGAGATAAATATTAGACTATCAGAAAACAAAAACTAAAAAACTTAGCAAAATAAATAATATGCTATAATTGGTTTTAATATACTAAATACTAAATACCTCTGTTGAAGTTTTCTGTTTCTGTGCTCTAAGACTACATATATGGCTAAAAAAAAACTGTAAAGACAACTATGGATTTCAAAAAAGCTATTTGGTGGCAGTTAAAGACTTGTAAACAGATTGTGCAGCAAAAGATTGTAACATGTATCAAAAAACAATAAGCTTTCTCTGTAAAGGGCCAGATAGTAAATATTCTAGGCTATATGGGCTATTCAGTCTCAACTATTCCAATCCAACACTGTAGAGCAAAAGCAACCATAGAAAAATGTAAATGACCAAGTGTGGCTGTGATCTGGTAAACTTCTATTTATAAATCTGGCAGCAGGTCAGATCTGGCCCCCAAGCTGTAGTTTGTGAGCCCCTGACAGATGCAGTTGAGTCTCTGAATCAGTCAGTGTACTTCAGTTACAATTAACAAAATGCCTAACAAAAAAATTGCAGAAAAAAAAAAAATTGGGAGTTCCCATCGTGGCTCAGTGGTTAACGAGCCATGAGGTTGCAGGTTCAATCCCTGGCCTTGCTCAGTGGGTTAAGGATCTGGCATTGCCGTGAGCTGTGGTGTAGGTTGCAGACGCGGCTCAGATCTCACACTGCGGTGGCTCTGGCGTAGGCCAGCGGCTACAGCTCCAATTAGGACCCTAGCCCAGGAACGTCCATATGCCACAAGTGTGGCCCTAGGAAAAAGGCAAAAAGACAAAAAAAAAAAAATCGCAGAATTTTTTGTCTTTTTTATTCACTAATGTATTTCAGAGCCTTGAATAGTGTTTGTACTTAGTAAGAACTTAATATAGTAAGAACTTAATAAATGACTGAATAAATGATAGCCCAAAACTTCCTAACATGGGATAGGAAACACTCACTCAAATCCGGGAAGCATAAGGAATACCATATAGAAAAAAACCCCAGGAGTAATCAAACTGACCAAAATTAAAGACAAAGAGAAAATACCAGAAGCACCTAGGGGAAAGCAAGAAATAACATAGGCGGGAACCCCAATAAGGTTATTGGCTGATTTTTCTGCAAATACTCTGCTGGCCAGAAGGGAATGAAATGATACACTTAAAGCAATGAAAGGAAAAAAACCTCCAGCCAAGAATACTCTACACAGCAAGTCTCTCACTCAGATTTGAAGGAGAAAACAAAAGCTTTATAGACAAGCAAACACTAAGAGAATTCAGCACCACCAAAAACCAGCTTTACAATAAGTATTAAAGGAACTTCCAAGAGGAAAAGAAAAGGCAACAACTAGAAACAAGAAAATTACAAATGAGAAGACTCACCAGGAAAGGTAAATATATAGTAAAGGTAGGAAATCATTCATACACAAATATGATATCAAAACCAGCAATCATGAGAAGAGGTGGGTACAAATGAAGGATACAGGAGATGCATTTCCAATTAAGACACCAGCAATTAAAAAATTTAAAACAATCTTTTCTCTGTGTATGTATGCATGTGTGTATATATGTACACACACATATTCCTATATCAAAACCACACAGTAACTGCAAATGAAAAACCTATGAAGGATACCTACACAAATAAAAACCAATCCAAACACGACACTAAAGAGTCATCAAATCACAAGAAAAGAGAGCAAAAGAAGGGAAGGAAAAAGACCAATGAAAACAAATCCAAAACAATTAACAAAATGGTAATAAGAACATATTTTATCAATAACTACCTTAATGGACTAAATGCTCCAACTAAAAGATAAAGACTGGCTGAATGGATAAGAAAACAAGACCCACACATAGGGTGTCTACAAAAGACCCACTTTGGTTCTAGAAATACATACAAACTTAAAGTGAGAGGATGGAAAAAGATATTACATGCAAATAGAAATCAAAAGATAGCTGGAGTAGCAATACTCATTTCAGACAAAACATACTTAAAATAAAGATGATTACAAGAGACATATTACATAATCAAAGGATCAATATATAAAGAAGATATAACATGTGTAAATAGATATGCTCCCAACGTAGGAGCACCTTAATACATAAGGCAACTGTTAAGAGCCATAAAAGGAGAAATTGAGAATAATTCAATAGCAGTGGGAAAATTTAACATTCACTTACAGCAATGGACAGATCATCTAGACATAAAACCAATAAGGAAACCAGATGGATTACCAGATAGATTTAAGAGGTATTTATGGAAATTCCATCTAAAAGCAGAAGACTACATATTCTTCTCAAGTGCACATGGAACCTTCTCTAGGATCAATCACATTCTGGGCCACAAATCAAGTCATGGTAAATTTAAGCAAGCTGAAATGATATCAAGCATCTTTTCTGACTACAATGAAGTAAGATTAGAAATAAACTACATGAAAAAAATGCAAAAAAAAAAATCCCACATGAACATGAGGAGACTAAACAATATGCTACTAAACAACCAATAGATCACTAATGAAATTAAAGAGGGCATCAAAATACCTAGGGACAAATGACAACAAAGATACAAAGATCCAACACCTATGAGACACAGCAAAAGCAGTTCAAAGAGGGAAGTTTATAGTAATACACGCCCACTTCAAGAAACAAGAAAATCTCAAACAACTAACCTTAAACCTAAAGCAACTAGAGAAGGAAGAACAAACAAAACCCAAACTTAGTAGGAGAGAAAGTATAAAGATTAGAGCAGAAAAACGAAATAGGAATAAAGAAAACAATGGAAAAGATAATGAAACTAAAAGCTAGTTATTTGAAAAGATCAACAAAACCCTTAGCCAGACTCATCAAGAAAAAAAGGCAGAGGGCTCAAATCAATGAAATAAGAAATGAAAAAGAAGTTATAATGAACATCAGAGAAATACAAAGATATATAAGAGTCTACTACAAGCAACTATATGCCAATAAAATAGAAAACCTAGAAGAAATGGAGAATCTTACAAAACTGAATCAGGAAGAAAGAGAAAGATGAACAGACCAATCGTTAGCATTGAATTCAAAACTGTGATTAAAAAAAAAATTCCAAAACAAAAGTCCAGAATCTGATGACTTCACAAGCAAATTATATCAAATATATAGACAAAAGTTGACGCCAATCCCTCTGAAACTGTTCTAAAACTCTGCAAAGGAAGAAACCATCCCAAATTCATTCTAGGAGGACATCATCACCCTCATACCAAAATCAGACAAAAAAAGACAAATCACACAAAATCAGACAAAAAAAGAATATTACCGGCCAATATCACTGATGAACACAGATGCAAAAATCCTCAACAAAATACTAGCAAACCAAATGCAACAATATGTTAAAAGGATCATAAACCATGATTGAGTGGTATTTATCCAAGGGATACAAGGATTTTTTTAATATCTACAAATCAGTGTGATAGACCACATTAACGAAGTGAAGAATAAAAATCACATGATCATCTCAACAGATACAAAGAAAGCTTTTGACAAAATCCAAGACCCATTTCTGATAAAAACCCCGAAGAAATTGGGCATAGAGGGAACCTATTTCAACATAATAAAGACCATATATGACAAACCCACAGTTATCATTCTCAACAATGAAAATCTGAAAAAATTCCTGCCAAGATCAGGAACAAGACAAAGATGTCCATTCTCACCACTTTTATTCAACATAGTTTTGAAAGTCCTAGCCATGGGAATTAGAGAAGGAAATAAAAGGAATCGAAATTGGAAAAGAAGTAAAACTATCACCGTCTGCAGAAGACATGATACTATACTTAGAAAATCCTAAAGATGCTACCAGAAAACTGTTGGAGCTCATCAAGGAATTTGGCAAAAGTTACAGGATACAAAATTAATACACAGAAATCTATTGCATCTCTACATGTTGGTAATGAAAGATCAGAAAGAGAAATTAGGGAAATAATCCCAGTAACACTGCACTGAAGAGAATAAAATACCTAGAAATAAAGCTACCTGAAGAAACAAAAGACCTGTACCCTGAAAACTATAAGACCCTGAGAAAGAAATCAAAGGTGTACAAAAAGAAATCAAAGATGTACAAAAAGATAGATAGATGTACTATGGTCTGGGATTGGAAGAATCAATATTGTAAAAATGATTATACTACCCAAGGCAATCTAGATTCAGTGCAATCCCTATCAAACTCTCAATGACATTTTTTAGAGAATTAGAACAAAAAATTTTTAAATTTGTATGGAAACACAAAAGACCATTGAATATCCAAAGCAATCCTGAGAAAGAAAAATGAAGCTGGACGAATCAAGCTCCCTGACTTCAAACAATACTACAAAAGCTATGACCACCCAAAGAGTATGTCACTGCACAAAAAAACAGATCAGTGGAACAGCATAAAAAGCCCAGTAATAAACCCACACACCTGTGATCAACTAATCTACAACAAAGGAGGCAAGAATACACAATGGAGAAAAGACAGTCTCTTCAATAAGTGGTGCTGGGAAAACTGGACAGCTATATGTAAAAGAATGAAATTAGAACACTCTTTAACACCATAAACAAAAATAAACTCAAATGGATTAAAGACCTAAATATAAGACCAGATACTATAAAATTCTTAGGTGAAAACATAGGCAGAATGCTCTTTGACATAAATCACAGCAGTCTTGCTTGTTTTACCTCCTAGAATAATGACAATCAAGACAAAAATAAACCAATGGCACATAAACTAAAAAGCTTTGCACAGCAAAGAATACCATAAACAAAATGAAAAGACAACCCACGGACTGGGAAAAAATATTTACAAATGAAGTGAGTGACAAGGGAGTAATTTCCAAAATACATAAGCAACTCATGTAGCTCATGTTTTCAGCAGGAAAACAACCCAATCAAAAAAAAAAAAATGAGCAGAAGATTTAAACAGACATTTCTCCAAAGAAAACATAGGATAGCAAAAAAACACATGAAAAGATGCTCAACATCACTAATTATCTGAGAAATTTAAATCAAAAGTACTATGAAGTACCACCTTACATCAGCCAGGGTGGCCATCATCGAAAAGTCTAAACACGATAATTGCTGAAGAGGGTTCAGAGCAAAGGGAACTTTCTTACACTTTTGGTAGGAATGTAAATTGGAACAACCACTAAGAAAACAGTATGGAGGTTCCTCAAAAAACTAAAATTGTAACTACCATATATAAACTAGCAATCCCACCTATGGGCATGTATCTGGAGAAAACTATGATTCAAAAAGAAACATGTGCCCAAATGTTCATTACAGTGCTATTTACAATAACCAAGATGTAGAAGCAACCTAAATGTCCATCGACAGAGGACTGGACAAAGACGTGGTACACATATACAATGGAATATAACTCAGCCATAAAAAACAACGAAATAATGCCATTTGCAGCAACATGGATGGACCTAGAAATTATCATACCAAGCAAAGTTAGTCAGACAGTGAAAGATAAACATATGATATCACTTACAAGCAGAATTCTTAAAAAGGATACAAATGAACTTATTTGTAGAACAGAAACAGACTCACAGGCTTTGAAAACAAACTCATGGGCAGCAAAGGGGACAGGCAAGGGGGAGGGATAGGCTGGGGGTTTGGGATGGGCATAGGGAACTCTACCCAATCTTCTGTGAAAATCTATATGGGAAAATAATATGAAAATGAATGGATGTGTGTGTATGTATAACTAAATCGCTTTGTTGTACAGCAGAAATTATCACGATACTGTAAATCAACTAAACTTCAATAAAACTTTAAAAATGAGAAAAATGAGAGGAAAGGTGGTAAAATGCCTATTTTTCATCTCTTCCTGTCTAATTTTATATAATGACTTCATTATTTTCTATCTGTAATCAATTCCCAGATAATATACACCTATATACAATGTATTAAAATGTTTCCCAAGCCCAGTAATGTGTAAATGTATATTACTATATAAACCTTGCCATTGCTAGCTTCTATTATTCAGACCTGACCATAGGTACATATTTAAGATACTTTCCTTAAAAATGAAAAACTCTTTTGATTTTGCAGTATTAACTACAATACTTAATTAAAAGCAGGATGTTGTCCTAAAGGTAGAGTTCACTTTAAAACCTGGTAACATTTCTTAATTATTAAAACTGCCTTTTATAAGCTCAGAAACCATGTCTTCTCATTTCCCTATTATACTAAGAATTAATACATTCATGAGACTTGACCACAGTACTATTAAAGGTGAAGGCAGATTTTTAAGATTGGTTTCAAAAGACCTAGACATAAAAGGAAGAGTATGGAGTCAAGTTTAAGAAACAACTGAATCATCTGCTCAATCATATAACACCATATTATCCCCAATGTATTAAAATACAAACTTAATCTACATATCCCAGTGATTCAAAATCTTATAATATTATCTACTAGGAATATCATAGTCTGTTTAACAATTATTCTGAGAATAGTAAATCCTAACAAGAGAAAGTTGGAATAACTTTCCCAGGAAAAAACACAAATACATGAAAAAAAAAGGAAAGTTCCATTATGAGATATACACAGAAGAATACAAACAAAAGAAATGCCAAACATTAAAAGAGTCTATGCTTTATATGAATTTATAAGCATCACTGATAGGAAAGTAAACCGGTGTAGCCACTTTGGAAATTAACTTGGCAATGTACTGTAAAATTTAATATTCACATAGCCTATGACTGAGCAATTCCACCCACTGAAACTCTTCTATTGAGTGAAAAAAATGTAAGTCTCAAAAGTCTAAATAATACTATTTTAAGATAGTTTTTAGAAATAAACTAAATATTATTAGGAATACAAATACCTAAAAATTTTGTCAAAGCAAGGTAACGATAAACACAAAATTCAAGACAGTATTAACCTCTGGTAAAGGGAAGGAGTAGGATGGGATAGGGAAGGAAAACATGGATAGGTGAACCAGTACTGGTAATATTTTAGCTCTAAACTAGATGGTGGGTTGACAGGTTTTCATTTTATCAGTACGTTTTCTAATACACATATATATTATACATTATACTAATAAATGGCTGTAAATATTTATTTATTTACTTTTTTTTTTTTTGCCTTTTCTAGGGCCGCACTCACCACATATGGAGGTTCCCGGGCTAGGGGTCTAATCGGAGCTGTAGCTGCTGGCCTACGCCACAGCCACAGCAATGTGGGACCCGAGCCACATCTGCAACCTACACCATAGCTCACGGCAATGGTGGTTCATTAACCCACTGAGCAAGGCCAGGGATCGAACCCGCAACCTCATGGTTCCTAGCTGGATTCGTTAACCACTGAGCCATGATGGAAACTCCTGGCTGTAAATATTTATAAAGTGCTTATTATCTTCCCTATTTTAAGCATTTGCTTTATCCCCTATAGTCAGCTCTGTGAAACAGGTTCTATTATTATCTCCAATTTATAGGTGAGGAAACTAATGCACAGATAGGTCAAGTAACCTGTCCAAGGTCATATAGCTAATAAGTAATGGATCCAGGAGTCGAAGAGGAAATCAGGCCCCAGAGTGCATATTTATAACCAGTATACTACATGAATAAAATACCAAATAATAATAAAAGTTACTTAAGACAATAATAAAATAATCAATAGTTAATTGATCTACCTTTCATTTTCCTTGATGACATTTTCAAGCTGTAGTTTCATCTCACCCATCTGTTTCTGAAATAGTAAAATACAGTTGTAGGAAAATATTTTCCAGACAGTTAGATCTATATTTAGTAGTTCATTCATATGCAAGCAATCAGATTCCATGACACTATTCCTAGATAATAATTATTCATTTCTTTTAACAAGTAACTTTTAATATAAATACTTTATGATACATAGAACAGAAAATTTTGAATAGAATATAAATAAAACTTTTATATAACATATTAAGAAACATTTTAAAATATAATTCCTAGGAACCTCCACATGCCACGGGTGCGGCCATAAACCCGCGGCCATAAAATGACAAAAGGCAAAAAAAAAAAATAAAATAAAATAAAATATAATTCCTATGATTTGTAGATGTTTATAGGAAAACAGATGAAAGATATTCCTCATTATGTCACTATAACAAATCAGATGATCCCTAGACCTTGAATGTATATCTTAATTCAACTTAGTTTAGGTGAAGTTCATAAGGGCTTGAATTTCAAAAAGGAAAATTTCAATGGCAAAAAAAAGAAAACAGAGATCTTCTTTAGGAGTGTTTACCACCTTTATCAGCTGTTTAAACTCTGTACTACATAAGGTTGCAATGGTAAACCAGCGTGCCCACTAACACCTACATTAGTAGGAAAGATGGTAAAAAAAATCAATAAAATACAAATAAGAATTAAAATACACTATAAAGGTAATGAGAAGAAAGGTATGATTAATTTTCTCTGAGGAGATAAAGGGATTGTACAATTTCAACAGAAAAGGAAGGACATTTCAAGGAGTGAGAAATATATGTAAAAGCAAATAAGCAAATATTAGATAACACAGGCATAGTCACATCTCTCAAGCTTCAATGACGGAGTGGAGATCAGGAAGGAGGTCACATAAAATTAAAACAAAACTGCCATCAATTCATGATATGTCCATTAATCTTGATTGGGTACCCTAAGCTAAAGGAGAAGGGCCAAGCCTGGAGTGAACCTGGCAGGGCAAGGGTGGAATAGGCAACGCTCCAAGGCTTTCTCTCTCCCTCTCAACCAGAGAAGCTCAAGGCAGCTTGGTCTAGGAAATAAGTAACAGCCAATTATAAATACAAAGCTTGCTTGAAAGGTGAACCTTTCCCAGGTGCCTGCTGAGCCTGAATCACAATTAAATCAAAATGAATGAATTCACTACCAGATAATTGAGAACTGAGCATACGTGGAGAGATGCACTAACAGATAATATTGGAAAGGAATGTGGCAGGTCTTAAATACCATGCTAAGAGGTTTGGATTTTATATTAGTAGTCATCCCCATTTTACTTTTAAAAAACAATACTCAAAAATTGCAAAAGCATCAATGTATCCTGAAAAATATTTATTATTCAAATAGGTAGAATATATGCATTAACTAGGATTAAGGGTGGATCATTACAGTTACACTAAAGATTCTTAACTATAAAATATTTCAAAATATTTAATTGTTGGAAGGAAAAAAAATTCAGCAGTACCTTCCATACTGCCAAATTTCCCCTGATTATTTACATTTTCTGGAAGAAAATCTTTCTTCCAGAAAGATACTTTTCTAGCTTTTAAGGTATACTATTTTTTGGCTGGGTTGATATGATAAATCATAAGAACTACTGCTAATCAATAATAACTATGTGAACAAGTGTTCTTAGAAGTGGATGTCAACATCTTCTTTCTCTCTAAAAGTAGAAACCATTCTTATCACGGACCCTTGGGCTTTGTGCTACAGTTTCCTCTCGAATTAATTTAGCAATCACTCTTAGATGGAGAATGCCAAATGGGAAAACAAAGTTAAACACCTTAGTAAAATAGCTAATTAAAGAGATATATGAATCATATAGATTATAAAAAATTAAAAATTTAAAATTTTAATTTCAATATAACTAGTTATCCTATTTTATAAAAATCAAACCACATGTCAGTATAGCAATTTCAAGAGAATGGGAATTCAGGAGAAACTTTAGACTCACTGTCCCTAAAAATAAAAGCAAAATGACAACTGTGCAAAAGAAAGCTCTCTGTTGTTCTTTGTCAATTAAAAATTTTAAACAGTTCATATAGTTTAATATCAGAAAATAAAAACCTAATTAAAAAATGGGCAGAAAACCTAAATAGTGTCCATTAACAGATGAATGAAGATGTTGTGTACATATATACATAGACACACACAATAGAACATTGCTCAGTCATAAAAAAGAGTGAAATATTGCCATGTACAGGAATATTCATGGGCCTAGAGATTATCATACTAAGTGAGTCAGACAAATATCATATGGTATCACATGTGAAATTTAAAAAAGTGATAAAACGAACTTATTTATAAAACAGAAACAGACTCATAGACACAGAAAACAAACTTAGAGGAATTCCTGTCATGGCACAGTGGAAATGGCCTCGCACAGTGGGGTTAAGGATCCAGCATTGCCGTGAGCAGTGGTTTAGGTCGCAGAGGCAGCTCGGATCTGGCACTGCTGTAACTGTGGTGTAAGTCCGCAGCTACAGCTCTGATTAGAACCCTAGCCTGGGAACCTCCATCTGCCGCGGGTGTGGCCCTAAAAAAGGCAAAAGACAAAAAAACAAACAAAAAAAACACAAAAATAAACTTAGAGTTACCAAAGGGAAAAGGATGGGGGTGGGGAAGGGAAAATTAGGAATTTGGGGTTAACATATACACACTACTATATATAAAATAGATAAACAACAAAGACCCACAGTATAGCACAAGGAGCTATATTCAGTATCTTGTAAAAACCGAAAATGGAAAAGAATCTGAAAAGATACATATATATAAATACATATAATAGGAGATATATATATATATAGATATATATATATGTATGTGTGTGTGTGTATATATGTGTGTGTGTATATATATATACAGAGAGAGAGAGAAAGAGAGAGAGAGAGAGAGAGACATGAATATGTATATAGACCTATATAGGTCTGCCTAACTATCTACCTGTTTATAATAATCACATCGCTGTATACCTGAAACTGAAACATTATAAATCAGCTATACTTAAAAATGAACAACAAAAATGGAATAAAAGATATTACTATAATTGGCTCAAATTTAAATGACCACAGGCTAAAAAACCTCCAGTAAGGACTAGGAAAACAACGTATGATTAAACAGAAAGTGCAGCTTAAAGAAATGCTTGTTTTTGACTGAAATCTGGATCTCTGGGATCACTTTATACTTACCAGAGGATTAACCTTGGAAACAACAGTATAAATCATTTCAAATGTAATGGAAGAATTTACCTTAATTTTTTAGAAGATGTAAGCATGACATGTTCTTTCAGTAAAGCTACATATCTATTCACTAATTTAAAAATAGGAGACTGTTAAACTATATGTGAGACTGGATCTTCAACTAAGGATTAAGATGGCAGAACAGAAGGAGTGGAGTTCAACTTCTCTCATAAAAACAACAAAATTACAACCAAATGCTGAACAATCTTCAAACAAATGGACTGGAAACTTTCAAAAGATATATTACTCAAGAACACAAAGAGGAGCCCACATCAAGAGGTAGGAGGGGGGATTATGTGATATAAGCAACCTCATACCTCCTGTGGGAAGCCCACAGACTGCAAAGTAACTGTATCACAAAGACTCACTTACAGGGGTGAAAATTCTGAGCCCCATGTCAAATCCCCATGCCTGGGGATCTGGCATTGGGAGAAAGAGCCCCTGGAGCACCTGGCATTGAAGGTCAGTGGGGCTTGTGTGCAGGAGCTCCATGGGACTGCGGAAACGGAGACCTCATTCTTGAAACGTGCACACAGACTTTCATAAGCACTGGGTCCCAGGGCAAAGCAAAATCTCCATGGGAATCTGGTTCAGACCTGACTGCAGTTCTCAGTGGGGTGACTGTGGCCCACTATTGGGGAAGGACACTGGAGGCAGGACTCTCGGGAATATTCATCAGTGTGCATTTCTCTGGAGGTGGCCATTTTGGCAAAATCTGGCCCCACCTATCAGTACTGGGAAGCCCCAGGCCAAACAACAATCCAGGTGGGATCACAGCCCCACCCATCAGTAAACAGGCTGCCTAAAGACCCCCAGGCAAACAGCTGCCTCTAATCTCACCCAGAGATAAAGCCCCACCCACCAAAGGGAGAGGAATTGGCCCCACCTACCAGTTAACATGCATCAGTCCCTCCCATGAGGAAGTCTTCAGCAAGCCCCCATGCCAAATTCAGCTACAAGGGGGGCAGACACTAGAAGTAAGAGAGGCTACAACTCTATTGTCTGCAAAAAGGACACTACAACAAAAACCTATAAAAATGAAAAGACAGAGAACTATAAGGGAGAAAGAGAAAAAACCCAGAAAAACAGTTCAGTGATGAGATTATCAGCCTCCCAGAAAAAGACTTTAGACTTGCTAAAAAAGATGATGCAAGGCACTGGAAATAAACTAGAGGCAAAGACTGATAATTTACAGTAAACGCTGAGCAAAGAAATACAAGATTTAAAACTTAAGCAAGCAGAGATGCAAAATACAATAACTGAAATAAAAAATTCATTAGAAGCAACAAACAGCATAATACAGGAGGCAGAAGAACAAATAAGAGAGGTGGAGGACAGACTAGTGGAAATCGCTTATGCAGAACGGAAGAGAGAGAAAAGATTGAAAAGAAATGTATATTCTTGCCTCCTTTGTCATAGATTAGTTGACTATAGATATGTGGATTTAATTCTGGGCTTTCTATCCTGTTCCACTGATCTATATTTCTGTCTTTGTTCCAGTACCATACGGTTTTGATGACTGTAGCTTTGTAGTAGAGTCTGAAGTCAAGGAGCCTGATTCCTCCAGTTTCGTTTTTCTTTTTCAGGATGTCTTTGGCTATTCTGGGTCTTCTGTGCTTCCAAACAAACTTTAAAATGTTTTGTTCTAGTTCTGTGAAAAACGTCCTTGGTAATTTGATAGGGATTGCATTAAATTTCTAGATTGCCTTGGGTAATATAGTCATTTTGATAATACTGACTATTCCAACCCAAGAGCATGGTATATCTTTCCATCTGTTCATGTCATCCTTGATTTCTTTCATCAGCATCTTATACTTTTCAGCATACAGGTCTTTTGTCTGTTTAGGTAGGTTTATTCCTAAGTATTTGATTCTTTTTGATGCGATGGTAAAAGGGATTGCTTCCCTAATTTCTCTTTCTGATCTTTCATTGTTATTACATAGAAATGCCATTGATTTCTGTGTATTAATTTTGTACCCTGCAACTTTGCCAAATTCATTGATGAACTCTAACAGTTTTCTGGTAGAGTCTTTAGGATTCTCTAGGTATAGTATCATGTCATCTGCAAATAGTGATAGTTTTACTTCTTCCTTTCCAATTTGGATTCCTTTTATTTCTTTTTCTTCTCTGATTGCTGTGGCTAGGACTTCCAAAACTATGTTGAATAGTAGTGGTGAGAGTGGACATCCCTGTCTTGTTCCTGATCTCAGCAGGAATTCTTTCAGCTTTTCACCACTGAGAATGATGTTAGCTCTGGGTTTGTCATAGATGGCCTTTATTATGTTGAGGTAAGTTCCCCCTATGCCCACTTTCTGAAGGGTTTTTATCAGAAATGGGTGTTGGATTTTGTCAAAGGCTTTTTCTGCATCTATGGACAGGATTGTATGGTTTTTATTCTTCAGTTTGTTAACGTGGTGTATCACACTGATTGATTTCCGGATACTGAAGAATCCTTGCATCCCTGGGATAAATCCCATTTGATCGTGATGTACAATCCTTTTAATGTATTGTTGGATTCGGATGGCTAGTATTTTGTTGAGAATTTTTGCACTCCTGGGCATCTATCCAGATGAAACCATGACTTGAAAAGACACATGTACTTCAGTGTTCATTGAAGCACTCTATGCAATAGGTAGGTCATGGAAGCAACCTAAATGCCCATCGACAGAGGAGTGGATAGGGAAGATATGGTACATACACAGAAGGGAATATTACTCAGCCATTACAAAGAACGAAATAACAACATTTATAGCAACATGGATGGACCTAGAAATTATCATGCGA
>PVHT020000257.1:1298285-1308902 GCA_004024745.2 Catagonus wagneri
AAAAAAAAACACATGAAAAGATGTTCAACATCACTCATTATTAGAGAAATGCAAATCAAAACCTCTATGAGGTACCACCTTACACCAGCCAGAATGGCCATCATCAAAAGGTCTACAGACAATAAGTGCTGGAGAGGGTGTGGAGAAAAGGGAACGCTATTACACTGTTGGTGCGAATAAAAATGGGTGCAACCACTATGTAAAACAGTATGGAGATTCCTCAGAAAACTAAAAACACAATTACCATTTGATCCAGCAATCCCATTCCTGGGTATCTATCCCGAGAAAACCATGACTCAAAAAGATACACATACTCCAATGTTCACTGCAGCACTATATACAATAGCCAAGACATGAAAACAACCTAAATGTTTATCAACAGAGGAGTGGATAAAGAAGGTGTGGTATATACACACAATGGAATATTACTCAGCCATTAAAAGGAAAGAAATAACAGCATGTGCAGCAAAATGGATAGACCTAGAAATTACCGAGCTAATGAAGTCAGTCAGACAATGAGACACCAACTTCGAATGATATCAGTTACATGTGGAACCTAAAAAAAGGACACAAAGAACTTCTTTGCAGAACAGATACACAGACTTTGAAAAACTTATGGTTTCCAAATGAGACAGGTTGGGAGGGTGGGGGGACGCACTGAGGGGTTGGGATGAAAATGCTATAAAATTTGGTTGTGATGGTTATTGTACAACTATAAATATAATAAAATTCATTGAGTAATTAAAAAAATTAAAAAAAAAACAGAAAAAAACTAGATCTAATCATTTTGTCCTAGTAAGCCCTAGCATTTATTCAGTCATCAGAAATTAAGGGCCTAATATATTCAGACAAAACTTTTCCTGAAAAAGACACATGCACCTGTATATTCACTGCAGCACTAATTCACAATAGCCAAGACATGGAAACAACCTAAATGTCCATCAACAGATGAATGGAGTAAGAAGATGTGGTATATATACATGATGGAATACTACTCAGACATAAAAAAGCACAAAATAATGCCATCTCCAGCAACATGGATGGAACTAGAGGCTCTCTTACTAAATGAAATAACTCAGAAAGACAAATACCATATGATATCAATTACATCTGAAATCTAATATACAGCACCAATGAATCTTTCCACAGAAAAGAAAATCATGGACTGGAGAACAGACTTGTGATTCCCAAGGGGGCTTGGGAGGGAGTGGGTTGGACTAGGAATTTGGGGTTAACAGATGCAAACTATTGCCTTTGGAAGGGATTTGCAATGAGATCCTGCTATAGCACTAGGAACCATATCTTCTTATTTATGATGGAGCATGATAATGTCAGAAAAATAATATATATATGTATGTGTGACTGGGTCACTTTTCTATATAATAGAAAACTGACAGAACACTGTAAACTAGCTATGGAAAAAATAAAAATAATTTAAAAAAATTAAGGGCCTAATATTCATTAGAACTTATAGCATAGAACAGGATTTCTTGCTGTCCGGCTATCAAGAAAAAATAAAGATAATAAAATTATTAGTATCTGCCATATCCACAGCCCCATTCCAAGGGAATCATTCTCAAGGAGCTGCTTTTAAACACATTATACTTTCCTCTATTTGCATTAAGTTAAGTCAACCCTGCTACCCATGTGTCACAAGTGAACTGATGTAGCAATTGGTATCTTATCCAAACACCATGATGAGTATATTTAAACTCTAAGAAAGAATAGTCATTACATCCTGGTAGGCTTAGCTTGAGACATATAGCATATATTTAAGAAATGCTTCTGCTGTAATAATCAGAAAGGTCAAAGTTTCATTTTCAAATCAAAGAAACATAACAAATATCAGGTATACTCTAAAAACATAGCACATTGAAACTCAGATTTTATCCAGAACAATATTGTTCTATTATTCTGGTTCTGCATGAGCCTCCTATATATTCTAGTCTTTGAAATTCTCAGACCCAGAATGATAATCTGCTTATATAGACAGCTTTCTTGGTTTCTTCACTCCCTTCAGCCTGACAATAAACCTTCATTACTAGAAGAATTTCAGCAAAAAGCTGCCACATCTTAGGCCTATATTAGAAGTAGATCAAAAGCATCTAAAATCTGAAAGACAAATATTTGAAATTAGGGGTAAAAATCCATTCTCCTAATAATGAGACATACAGGAAAACGGGTAAAGAGAAAGTTCTAAAATGATTTGCGATGGTTTGGGTCATCCTGAGGAAAGAATAAACATGTAAGAAAATAATAATGCGATCAAGAAGAGATGCCTCTAAACATCTAAGAAATATTCCTACCAGATAGCAGGAGCAAGGAAGAACTGGATTAAAAGACAAAAACCAAATATAATCTTTAAAATGCAAACACACACACACACACACACACACACACACACACACACACACACACTCTCTCTCTCTCTCTCTTCCTCCCTCTCTATTTCATACTTACAGAAGGCCAAGAATTGATCAGTTATAGGTAAATATTTTCTGCTTCATGAATATTTTTGAGTCTATTTATTTCCTGTTTTTTATAAGAAAATATCACAAAAGGTTGATAAATGATTTCATACCTGATAATACTGGAGTTGCCCATTTAGCTCTTCCAGATGCTTATCATAGTCAGTAATAAGAGGAACTAAAAAGCTGAAAAAAAAATGCAAAGTTATAAAGATGCATAACCTGTTTAGTCTAGTTTAATAAATATGTAACAAGAAATAAATTAAACATCAAAACTTTTACGTTAATTTTATCTGTAGCAATCTGTATTTTGCCTTTTACTAAACTAAAGGTTCTTGAAGATCCCCCACCAACAAGGAGGTCAGTTGGGACAGAGGTGGAACTTTAGAGTATTGGAGGAGAACACAGAAAATGGTGTGAAGTAGTTAAAGTGGAAAAAAATCCACCACAAACGATCAGTACTATAGCAACTAGCAGCCATATGCTAGTGCCAACAAGTGTTGGGAACTAAACTCTGGCCTTAGAGATCAGACTCAAAGAGCTAGGGCTGGCTATGTGGGGAAAAACTGGGGTTTGCCACACGGAAACAGACTGGAGGGACTAGAGCACAGGGCGACCACATTTGAGGGCAAAAGCTGAGGCAACCCAGTAGGGCTTAGAGCCTAGGTGCCATTGTTTGGGGGCACTGAAGGAAGGGGCGAGATTGACCCTTACAGCCTTGTTCACTGCACGCACTCTCTCAGGCTACAGTACACAGTTTGCTTCAGCTCTGGGAACCACCTGGCAGCAGCCACAACCTAGCAACAACTGGGGAGCAGCCCTGCCCTAAGGGCTACAGAGAGTAGGTGCAGCAATCACCTGGGGGAATAACACAAGCTCCATAGCTCCTGCCAGTGGCTCCAGCACTAGCAGTGTCCATTCCATGCCAAAAGAGCCCTGAGAGGGCAACTAGTGCACATTCCCTGCAGGAACCGCCAAATGCCCCACAAGGAATAACACCAGCTATGTGGCTCTGCCCAGCAGCTCTGCAGGGGCTCATGCTAGCAGTGCCCTTTCTACACAGAAGTGGCACAAGAGGGCTGCTGCCACACATTCCCTATGAAAGCTGTGGGCTGGCCAGCTGGAGAAAAGCATAAGCTCTGCAGCTCCTTCCAGTGGCCTTCTATGGGCCCGTGCCAGTGGCATTCCTACTGCACAAAGAGAGCCACAGGTGTCCCACTGGTCCACATTCTGATTTGCAGTGGCTATAGAGATCACATCTGCCAGCATCCGGATGGGGGGAGGGACTGCCAGGAGTTCACGTCCTGCAGCTACAGAAATAGCCTTTTAGCAACAGTTACGGAGCAGGCCCCACTGTTGGGGTTACAGAAATAAATCTCTAGAGTGGCCAAACAAGGGGAGTAACTATAGAACATCTTCTGCCCCAACAGTTACAGAGAGCAGTCCCAGGGACACCCGGGCAAAGGGAGGGACCGTAGGAGCAGCTGATGACATTGCCAGCTATTGCCAATAGTCCTGAAAGGTACCTTATAACGGGAAGGGTCACAGGAGCCACTGATGACCCTGCATGATACAAAAGCAATCCTGTGAATCACTGCCACCTTCCTCACGACTAAATCCCTAGAAGCCACCCAGCCCCAGAAGGGGTAGTGTGATACCACTGCCCCCATCATATGCTCTAGGTACACATGAACTGCTACCATCCCTGAGAACTCCAGGACTGGGCACCTGCTGCTGTATCTACATACCTGCTGTCAAGGGGATGACGAATATAGAAAGTGAGACATCAGGAGATGACAAAGAAATAGCTTTCAGGCAAAGAAACAAGACAAAAACACAAAAAAAACAACTAAATGATAACAGAGGCAGAAGAACGAATCAGTGAGGTTGAAGACAGAGTGGTGGAAATCACAACCACAGAAAGGAGTAAAGACAAAAGAATGAAAAGTCTAAGAGACCTCAGGGACAACATTAAACTTACCAACATTCGCTTCACAGGCATTCCGAAAGAAGAGAGAAAGGGCCAGAGAAAATATTTGAAGAGATGATAGCCGAAAACTTCCCTAACACAAGAAAGGAAATGCTCATTCAAAGTTGAGGAAGCAAAGAGACTCTCCTACAGGATAAACCCAAGGAGAAACACAGTGAGACATATACTAATCAAACTGACAAAAATCAAATACAAAGAAAAAATATTAAAAGCCACAAAAGAAAGTCAATAAATAACATACAAGGGATAACAGCTGATTTTTCAGCAGAAACTCTACAAGCTAGAAGGAAGTGGCAAGATATATGTGAAGTGATGAAGAGGAGGAACCTAGAACCAAGAACACTCTACCCAGGAAAGCTTTCATTAAGATTTGATGGAGAGAACAAAAGCTTTCCAGAAAAGCAAAACCTAAGAGAATTCGGCACCTCTAAACCAGCTCTACAAAAACTACTAAAGGAAATTCTCTATGCAGAAAAGGAAAAGCCACAATTAGAAACAAGAATATTACAAATGAAAAAATTCACTGGGTAAAGTGAAAGATCCTATAAAAGTAGGAAATCACCCATTGACAAATATGATATCAAAACTAACAAGCATGAGAAGAGGAGAAGCCTGTGGAACATTGAAAATGTATTTGAAAATAAGAGACCAGCAACCAGAAACAATTCTGCACACATATAGATGGTTATGTAAAAATATAATGGGAACCACAAATCCAAAAACTAAAATGGACAAATGCACAAAAAAAGAAAAACAATCCAAACGTAACATTAAGATGGCAAGTCACAAGAGAAAACAATAAAAAAGAAAAATGACCGAAAATAACAGTTCAAAAAGATTAAGAAGATGGAACTAAGTACATACTTATCCATAATTACATTGAATGCAAATGGATTAAATGCTCCAACTAAAAGACACAAACTGGCTGAATGTACCAAAAAACAAAACAAAACAAAACAAAAAACCCTGTATATATACAGTTTACAAGAGACCCACTTTGGATCTAAAGACACATACACACAAAGTGAGGGGACAGAAGAAAGTATTACATGCAAATGGAAATCATAGAAAGGTGGGAGTAGCAACATGAAAGAGACAAAGAGACAAACAATAAAAGACATAAAAGACAAAGAAAGACATTACACAAAAGACCCTGAAGAGTCAGAGCAATACTGAAAAGAAAAAAACAACAGAACTAGAGGAATCAGGATCCCTGACTTCAGACTATATTACACAGCTACAGTTACCAAAACAGTATGGTACTGGCACAAAAACAGAAATACAGCTCAATGGAAGAGGATGGACAACTAAAAAATAAACCCAAGCACCTATGGTCAACTAGTCTATGACAAAAGAGGAAAGAACATACAGTGGAGGAAAGACAGTCTGTAGGAACACTGGACAGTTACATGTAAAAGAATGAACTTAGAACATTCTCTAACACCATACACAAAAAATAAAACTCAAAATGAATTAAAGATATAAACGTTAAGGCCAGATACTACAAAACCCCTAGAGGAAAACAATGGCAGAACACTCTTTGATATAAATCACAGCAACATCTTGATTGATCCACCTCCTAGAATAATGAAAATAAAGACAAAAATATACCAATGGGACCCAATTAAACTCAAAAGCTTTTGCACTGCAAAGGAAACCATTAAAAAAATGAAAAGATAACCACAGAATGGGAGAAAATCTCTGCAAATGATGCCACCAACAGACCTTAATCTCCACAAACACAAACAACTCATACAACTCAACAACAAAAAACCCAACCAAAAAATGGGCAGAAGACCTGAACAGACATTTCTCCAAAGACGATACACTAATGGCCAGTAGGCGCGTGAAAAAATGCTCAACAGCACTTATTATTAAAGAAATGAAAATCAAAACTATAATGAGGTACCACTTCACACTGGTCAGAATGGACATCATTAACAGGTCAGTAAATAACAAATGCTGGAGAGGATGTGGAGAAAAGGGACGCCTCCTTCACTTGGTGGTAATGTAAATTGGTACAACCATTATGGAAAACATTATGATGGTTCCTCAGAAAACTAAGTATAGAACTAACATGATACAGCAATCTCACACCTGGGCATATATCCAAACAAAACATTCATTCAAAAGATACATGCAGGACTTCCCATCGTAGCTCAGGTGTTAATGAACCCAACAAGTATCCATGAGGACCCAGGTTCAATCCCTGGCCTTGCTCAGTGGCTTAAAACGATTTGGCATTGCTGCAACCTGTGGTGTATAGGTTGCAGACATGGCTCGGGTGTTTCTGTGGCTGTGGCAAAGGCTAGCAGCTGCAACTCTGATTCCATCCAAGCCTGAGAACTTCTATATGCCATGGGTGCGGCCTTAAAAACGAAAAAAAAAAAGTTACATGCACCCATATGTTCAGTGCAACACTTTCACAATAGCCAAGACATGGAAACAACCAAAATGTCCACTCACATATGAATAGATTAAGAAGATGTGGTACAGGGCGTTCCTGTTGTGGCTCAGCAGAAATGAATCTGACTAGGAACAATAAGGTTGCGGGTTCAATCCCTGGCCTTGCCATGAGTTGTGGTGTTGGTTGCAGACGTGGCTCAGATCATGAGCTGCTGTGGCTGTGGCGTAGGCCAGCAGCTGGAGCTCTGATTAGATCCCTAGCCTGGGAACCTCCACATACCGCAGGTGTGGCCCTAAAATGATCAAAGACAAAAAAGAACCAAAAAGATGTGGTACAGCATTCCTACTGTGGCTCAGTGGAAACGAATCTGACTAGTAACCATAAGGACACAGGTTCAATCCCTGGCTTTGCTCAGTGGGTTAAGAATCTGTCATTGCAGTGAGCTGTGGTGTCAGTCACAGATGTGGCTTGGATATGGCAGTGCTATGGCTGTGGCGTAGGCCAGCAGCTACAGCTCCAATTCGACCCCTAGCCTGGGAACCCCCATATGCTTCAGGTACGGCCCTAGAAAGACAAAAAAAAAAAAAAAAAAAAAAAAAAAAAAAAAAAAAAAAAAAAAAAAAAAAAAGGTGTGGTACATATATACAATGGAATAATAGCCATAAAAAAGGACAAAATAATGCCATTTGCAGTAACATGGATGGAAACAGAGATTCTCATACTAAGTGAAGTAATAAAGAAAAAGACAAATACCATATGACATCATTTATAAGTGGAACCTAAAATATGGCACAAACGATCCTACCTACAAAACAGAAACAGATCACAGACATGGAGAGCAGACTTGTGTTTGTCAGGGGAAAGAGGGGACTAAAGGTGGTGGACAGGGAGTTTGGGGTTGCTTGATGCCAACTATTACATTTAAAACAGATAAGTAACAGGATCCTACTATACAGCACAGGGAACTGTGTACAGTCTCTTGGGTTAGAAGATGAAAAATAGTATGAAAAAAAAAAGACACACACGTATGGCTGTGTCACTTTGATGTACACCAGAAATTCAAAGAACCCTGTAAATCAACTGTACTTTAATAAAAAATTAAAAAAATATCTGGGGAGGGAAAGGAGGGGAAATCACCCAGTTGAGAACTACTCTTAGAGATGGTAATACTGGCTTTATTTCGCTTATCGATTCAATGTTAGATCATTTAAACCCAATTATAGCAAACTATAAAATAAACCATCTTAATACAAAAAACTATATTAACAATAATAATTAGACATAATTTAAAAACATTACTTTATGGTAATTCAATCTCACCTTTGGTCAGCGACTGAGTTTTCTAATGTGTTATCTCCATTTCCTTTGAGGACATGTTTCTATAAGAGAAAATACTGCATCTTAAAATTTTGTTTTCTCACATCATTCTAGCCAAAACTGATAGTAGTTTAAAATTAAATACAATTAAAAACTTTATAACCTTAGAAAATGTTATTGCAATTACAAAAAAGAGAAAGAAATCATTCCAACTGATGCTAAAAATTTATTTAGTAAACTTTAACACCCATGCACACACACACACACATATATATATATATATATATATATATATATATATATATATATATATAAACAGCCAGAAAAAGTAAAGTGGCATACATATGGAAGTTTCCAGGCTAGGTACAGAATCAGAGCTGCAGTTAAGACCTACACCACAGCCATAGCAACACCAGAACTGAGCCTCATCTGCAATCTATGTGTCAGCTTACAGCAATGCTGGATCCTTAATCCACTGAGCGAGACCAGGTATGGAACCTGCATCTTCACGAAGATAAGGTTGGGTCCTTAACCTGCTGAGCCACAGCAGGAACTCCCAATGGAATAATTTATGAAACTTGATATTAAACAGATTTTAAAGTTCCCATGCATGAGTAAATGTGTAGGAATAGCCAAGATAATCTGGCCAAGAAAAAAAGAAAAAGAAAGGAGAGAAGAACTTGCGCTACTACTTATCAAAACACTATGTAATGATAGAGAAATTAAAACAATATGGTACAGACACAGTAACAAACAGAACTGCACAGAAAATTCAGAAGCAGAATCAAGTATTTCTGAGTACGTGGTTTATAAAAGAAGTGGATTTATGACTAAATGGACCAAGTATTGCTTCTCAACTAAAAGTGCTGGGTAAAACAATAAAATTAGGTTGCAGCACAGACTAAATGAAATAGTAAATTACAGATAAAGATACAAATGTTTTTATAAAATTAACAACTATTGAAAGAAAATGTATTATTGACTTTGAGATAGAGTGAACTTTCTTAAACTCTAAAATTTCAGAGACTTTTGTCTGTTTTGTTCACCAATATTGCAAACAATGCCTGGAATACTCTCATTCAAAATACATTTTCTAGTTGGAAGAGATAAGTAATAAAATCTATAAACAGAAAGACTAACATATTGTGTAATACCCAAATTTAAAACTCCTATGCAGATAAAGATACCATAAGGAAAATTAAAAGGACACTGTTATTTGTAACATGACCAAAAATGTAGTATCTACCATATGGAAAAACATTCTAGCACAAGGAGATGTAGACGAATACTCAGTGTAGCTTTGACTGTAAGAAAGAAAGAGAGAGAGAGAGAGAGGGAGGGAGGGAGGAAGAAAAAGAGAGGAGGGGGAGAGGGAGGGAGAGGAGAAATAAGAGAAATGAATATTTACTATAGAGACTCACTTGTATTATTTTTTGTAGATTCCACATATAAGTAATACAATATTTTTCCTTCTCTTACTTCTTAGTGTGACATATGTAAGTATGACATACATACTTAGTATGATATTCCCTAGGTCCAACCATGTTGGTAAAAATATCAATAGTCCATTTGTTTTTATGGCTGGGTAATATTCCATACACACACACACACACACACACACACACACACACACGTACACATACATATATACATATTATTATGTATTTATATATAATACATATACATACTATACACACACATATATATAAATTTATGTACACACACAACACACACACACACACACACACACACATCCTTTTAAGCCAATCTTCTGTTGACGAGCACATGAGTTCTTTACGTGTCTTGGCTATTGTAAGTAGGGCTGCTATGAACACTGAGGTGCCTACATAGTATCTTTTTGAAAGTTTCCACATATTCTGAATATAAACCCAGGAGTGGGATAGCTGAAACGTTTAGTAGCTCTATTTTTAGTTTAAGAAATCTCTATAAAGTTTTCCATAGTGGTTGCACCAGTTTACATTCCTAACAACAGTGTAGGAAAGTTCCCTTTTCTTCACACCCTGTCAGTATTTATTACTTGCCAATGGACAAGAAAGGAAAGCAGGAGTGGCAATACTCATACTGAAAAAAACAGACTTTAATGAAGGCCATAAAGACAAAGAAAGACACTATTTAACAGTAAAAGAATCCATTCAAGCAGAGGATATTACATTGTCAATATATAGGCCCCAATATAGGAGTACCCAAGTACCTACAAAAAGTACTATCAGACATAAAAGGAGAAATTGATGGGAATACAATAACAGTAGGAGACTTTAACACCCCACTCACATCAATGGACAGAAAATCAGTATGGGAACATAGATCCTAAATGACACAACAGAAAACCTAGACTAATTGACATTTTCAGGACATTGCATCCAAAAAAACCAGAAATACATTCTTCTCAAGTGCACATGGAACATTCTCAAGGA
>PVHT020000257.1:1309902-1331897 GCA_004024745.2 Catagonus wagneri
GCGAATTCTACCAAACATACAAAGAGGAACTCACACCCATCCTCCTTAAACTTTTTCAAAAGGCTGAAGAAGAAGGAACACTCACAAAGACATTCTATGATGCCCGGGTCACCTTAATTCCAAAACCAAAGACACCACGAAAAAAGAAAACTATAGGCCAATATCTTTGAAGAATATAGATGCAAAAACTCTCAACAAAATTTCAGCCAACTGAATCCAACAACATAAAAAAAGATGATACACCACGACCAGGTGGGATTCATCTCAGGTGAGGAAGGATAGTTCAACATATGCAAATCAATCAACGTCATAACACCACATTAAAAGAAAAGTCAAAAACCACATGATCATCTCAACAGATGCAGAAAAAGCATTTGACAAAATCCAACATCCATTCATGATAAAAACTCTTATCAAAGTGGGTATAAAGGGAACATTCCTTAACATAATAAAAGCCATTTATAACAAACCCACAGCAAATATAATACTCACTGGAGAAAAGCTGAAAGCCTTCCCACTAAAATCTGGAACAAGACAAGGATGCCCAATCTCACCACTGTTATTCAACATAGTATTGGAAGTCCTACCTACAGCAATCAGACAAACAAAAGAATACAAACAAAAGAAATAGAAGGCATCCAAATAGGAACAGAAGAGGTAAAACTGTCATTATGCAGATGACATGATTCTATATATAGAAAACCCCAAGGACTCAACTCCAAAATTACCTGAACTGATCAACAAACTCAGCAATGTAGCAGCATATAAGGTTAACCTTCAGAAATCAGTCGCATCTCTGTATATTAACAATGAAATATTAGAAAAAGAATACCAAAATACTTTACCTTTTAAAATAGCACCCCAAAAAATCAACTACCTGGGTTTATTAACCTGACCAAGGAGGTGAGAGACTTATATACTGAGAACTCTAAAATATTAATCAAGGAAATCAAAGAAGATACATTGAAATGGAAAGATATTCCATGCTCATGGGCCAGAAAAATTAATATTGTAAAAATGGCCATACTACCCAAAGCAATCTACAGATTCAATGCAATCCCTATCAAATTACCCATGACATTCTTCACAGAACTAGAACAAACAATCCAGAAATTTATATGGAACCACACAAGACCCAGAATCACCAAAGCGATTCTGAGAAACAAAAACCAAGCAGAAAGCATAACTCTACCAGACTCCAGGCAATATTACAGGGCCACAGTAATCAAGACAGTGAGGTACTAGTCCCAAAACAGACATACAGACCAATGGAACAGAATAGAGAACCCAGAAATAAACCCAGATACCTACTGCCAATTAATCCGTGACAAAGGAGGCACAAACATAAAATGGGGGAAAGGCAGTCTTTTCAGTAAGTATTGCTGGGAAACTTGGACAACTGCACGCAAACCAATGAAACTAGAACACACCCTCACACCATGCACAAAAATAAACTCAAAATGGCTTAAAGACTGAAATATAAGACAAGACACTACTAAACTGGAAGAAAGCATTGGCAAAACATTCTCTGATCAACCTTACAAATGTTTTCTCAGGTCAGTCTCCCAAAGCAACCAAAATTAAAGCAAAGATAAACCAATGGGACCTAATCAAGCTGACAAGCTTTTGCACAGCAAAGGAAACCAAAAAGAAAACCAAAAGACAACTTACAGAATGGGAGAAAATAGTGTCAAATGATGCAACTGACAAGGGCTTAATCTCTAAAATATACAAACAACTTATACAACTCAACAGCAAAAAAAACTAACAACCCTACTGAAAAATGGGCAAAGGATCTGAACAGACATTTCTCCAAAGAAGATATGCAGATGGCCAACAAGCACATGAAAAAATGCTCAACATCACTGATGATTAGACAAATGCAAATCCAAACTACCATGAGATACCACCTCACACCAGTCAGAATGGCCATCATTAATAAGTCCACAAACAACAAATGCTGGAGGGGGTGTGGAGAAAAAGGAACCTCCTGCACTGCTTGTGGGAATGTAAGCTGGCATGACCACTATGGAAAACAGTATGGAGGTACCTTAGAAAACTATACATAGAACTGCCATATGACCCAGAATTCCCACTCTTGGGCATATATCTGGACAAAACTTTCCTTGAAAAAGACACTTGTACACGCATGTTCATCACAGCACTATTCACAATAGCCAAGACATGGAAACAACCCAAATGTCCATTGATAGATGACTGGATTAGGAAGATGTGGTACATAAACATGATGGAATACTACTCAGCCATAAAAAAGAATAAAATAATGCCATTTGCAGCAACATGGATGGAATTAGAGACCCTCATACCGAGTGAAGTTAGTCAGAAGGAGAACAACAAATACCATATGATATCACATATCTGGAATCTAATATACTGCACAAATGAACCTTTCTACAGAAAAGAAAATCACGGACTTGGAGAACATACTTGTGGTTGCCAAGAGGGTGGGGGAGGGAGTGGGATGGTATGGGAGTCTGGGATTAACAGTTGTAGACTACTGCCTTTGGGATGGAAAAGCAAGCAGATCCTGCTGCATAACGTCAGGAACTATGTCTAACCGCTTGTGACAAATCTATATATGTATGCGTAACTGGGCCACCACACTGTGCAGTTGGAAAATTGACAGAAATCTGTAAACCAGCTGTAATGGAAAAATTAAAAAAATCAAAAATAAAATAAAAGGTAGGATCTATTTCCACAATACAAAGATAGTTCATCATATCAAAATCAAATAATGTTAACTAATAGAATTATAGAATTAATATATTTAATAAACCAAACTACACAATAATTTCAAAAACAAATGCACTTAGTAAGTACAGTTACTTACTAAGGAATAAATAGGTCTATTTCATCTTCCTGAAAACGAAAGTGCATCCTACAAGTTTTAATATGTCTTATTTGATTAAGTTCAAATATTTTCAAGTTTTGTTTATAAATCTTCCTTTGACCAAGAAGGCATTAGAAATATACTGCTTAATTTCAAAGCAATGGGGAATTTTCTAGTTTATCTTTTTGTTGTTGCTTCACACCTTAATTCTGTCATCAGAAAACAAAATATAAATAATATGAATCCTCTGAAATTTGTTGAGGACTTTATGACCCAGCTTATGATCAATTTGGTAACTGTTCCAGGTGCACTGGAAAAGATTATGTACGCTATTTTTGTTGAGTCTAGTGTTCTTTATATGTCATTTGGATTCACTTTGCTAAGTATGTTATTTATATCTTTTACATTGTTACAAATTTTTTGTTTGCTTATTCCACTGAGAGAGGTGTGTTAAATTCCCCCACCCCCTGAAATTCTGTATTTGCTGCTTTTTTTTTTTTTTTGCCACACCCTCAGGATGTGTATCAAATCCATGCCACAGCTGTGGCAACACTGGATCCTTAATCGACTGTGCCAAGTCAAGGAATGCACCCATACCACCAGAGACAACTCTGGATTCTTAACCTGCTATACCACTGCAGGAACACTTACATTTGCTTCTTTTAATTAAAATTTTTGTATATATTTTTAAGCCATGCAATTGGATATATATGGATTTAGAATTGTTGTAATTTATTGGTGATTTAACATCCTCACCATGATAAGATACCCCTTTTTATCTCAAGTAATATCTCTTACCTAATATCTACTTCCTCTGTTACTAGGGCTATGCTTGCTTTCTATTAGTTAATATTTTCACGGTATAACTTTTCCTACCCTTTTCACTTAAATCTGTTGCTGACATGGCTGGATTTATGTGTGTGTGTTTTAAATACCTGAAGTATTTAGTTCATTCACAATAATATAATTACTGTTTGCAATATACTTGAAATAGAAGAAGAGTTAGCAAAGTTTTCTTTAAAGGGCCAGACAGTAAAGGTTTTAGCCTTTGTGAATAACATGTTTTTTTCCACAGCTATTCAGCTCAACTGACCTTGTAGCCAAGAGCAGCCACAGATGATATGTAATCAAACGAGCATAAATGTGTTCCAATAAATGTCTATACACTAAAGCAGATGGCAGGTGAGATCTGGTCAATGAGATACAGTTTGCTAAACCCCTGAATTAGAAGGTGGTTTGAGGGGGTCCCTTAGGAGGGAAAAAAAGGCTCAAAGCATTAATATCTTGCAGAGGATATGGAGTTTAGATTCAGAGGATAACAAAGTATATTAAGTGTGAATTCTAACCTTAAAACCAACAATTTAATGACAATTTGTTTTCCAGTTTTAGTAATTAGAATGCCATTTTGTAATCTTCTAGCACTTATTAAATTAAATCCAAATGGTCAACTTGACTACATTTCCAGTTGTACTGATTCAACTACCATTACGCACTAATTACACCGACAAAAATAAAATGTCTGACAATGCCACCCATTTGATGTTTCACAATTAAGCACTCTGAAACACCATGTATCAGTATGAAAACTAGTACAACCACACTGGAGAGCCCTTCTGGTTTCTAGTAAACCTGAAGATGAGAAAACTCCAGTTTTAGGTATATATTCTTGAAAAAAAAAAAAAAAACTCACATGTGGAGAATGAGAGGCATGGAGGCATTGTCAAAATGTGTTTAAGCATTTTTAGAAAAATGAAAACAATGTATAAAACCTAAATGTTCTTCAGAAGGAGAATGGATAATTAAACTGGTATAGTTAATGATGGAATGCAGTAGAGAGCAGTTACAGTGCATGAACTGGTGATATATGCATCAAATATTTTAAAACAATGTTGCGCAAAAAGCAAGTTTTGCTGATAAGATACATACATCACCTATATTTATTTTAAAAACCTTCAAATGATATAAAATGATTTCAGATGTGAGCATATATAGTAAAAGTGTTAGTGCATGTATAGTATTGAAAAAAACTAAATTCAGGACACTGATTATCAGTGGGAAGAAAAAGTAGGAAATGGGCGAGGAGAGAGGTACAGAGAGATTCAAAAGAGATTCTACAGCACTTATCTAAGAAACAAAAATCTTTAACAAAAGTTATGAATGGATACAGCTAGGTGGTAGCTATAGAGATACTAGTTTTTATTATCTTCTATATTTTGAAGTATGTTTGAAATATATAAATTTTTAAACTTAAGACACAGTGATACACACACACACACACACATAGCATTCCTGACACATAGCTCTTAATAAATCATAGCTCTTCATTTAAAAATTTTCTTTCTGAATATGGGGGGGAATCTACTGGATAACAAAGTATGTAGTATAAGAATTCAACCAACATGGGAAGGATTAGCTCTCTAAACGTAAAATCTCAACAGACATGCATCCATGGATCCAGAAGAATGACAAATGAATTAGACTAAAAGCAAGGTCAGAGAGAACTTGTGAAGAATAAACGCACCCAGAAGTCTATGTAATTTCAGGGAGTGATTTCTTCAATCCAAGACCACTGAAAAGTGTACTGTATTTTTTTAAATAATTAAGAGATGTGATATTTTAACTTAAAATTGTTCAAAAATTAGTTTAAAAGCTTCTTGGAATAACTAAAAACAGCTCATTCTTGTACAACTGCAGGGTTAGAGGAACTAACCAACAGTGGAAAATCTACATACTGCTATCTCTGTCTCAAAAACAATGGCATTGATAAATGACTCACCCAAGGTTAGGAAGCTGAAAACAATTGGCATAGAATCAGGATTCAAACCTTAGATCTTTTGATTCCACATACTGTGATGTCTAACCTAACATAAACCTCTCCCCACATTTAGGTAATTTAAAGAGCTATAAAATGAAAATATAGGCACTATATTTACTGAAAAAAGTCTGTATCTAAGAGAACCCTAACAGTAGAAAGGTCAACCTAGCTTAAACTTTAAAAATAATATTTCTTAAATTACTTAGAAAATGTTATCAAATGAAAATCAGCTGCCAATACTATGACTGATACTGGAAATGAGTGACATTTTGCAAATAATAATAATAATAATATTATTCAATTGGCATTAACCAACCAATTGTCACTATTATTAAGCCCAGCTGACTTGAAGTTGAAAAGGCTACAATTTTTTTGATATCATTTTGAGTGAGGGCACATAGCGCTGTGAACAGGGTGGTGACAGCCCTCAGGCAAACTGTTATCTGGATTAGCTTGTTGTTTTCTATTAGTGGATAGCATTATCCTCCCACCCAGTGGTTATAAGTTTCCTAATTGTTACTCTTATTACATGTTTCTCTCTGCTTTAATCCACCTTATAGATAGCACCACGCCTGTAGTATTATGTTATTAGAGTTTAACACAATGCTTTACTTACAATAGATGGACAATAAACTAGTGATAGATAAATAAATTCCAGATTATTTATAAAATTACTCTAATAATATTTAGTAATCTTATAGTGCTTATTAAGTTCAAACTACTCAATTTAACCATTCAAAGTTCTCTACAATGTGGAAATAACCTATGCTTCCTAGTGTTATTTTCAGTTACCTCTCTCACATATGCCAAACACATTGCAGAAACTGAAATAAGTCTTAGTCCCTAAACACAAATCTCATTTTCCCACCACTTTTGGTTTCTCATCATGCCATTTACAATGCTCTCCACTACCCCCTCTTTGGCTTCCACTGAAGTTCTTTTGAAATCCTTCCTACTTTTAAGTGCCCATAAAATATGCTATATCCTTCAGGAAACTTTCCCAAATGTCCAAGTACACATATGTCCTTTTTTCCAATTTCTCAACTATATATGTCCTTTTATCCCTTAATATCCACAATTGTTTTTAAAGTTCTTAAGATTCAAATAATATGCCTTTTACCTAATTATTATTTAATATTTCTCATCTCATATTTCTATGTTCCTATGTAATCATAACTTTATTTTGCATACCTTTATATCACTAAAGCCCCTGGCATAGTGCCTTACATAAAGATGTGCTCAATATATACTGGCTAAACTGAGTTCTGTGAAGACATTGCTCCAAAACTATTTTCTAATAATTGTTGCTAAGAAAATACAAATGTAAGAATAATCTAAAATAATTATAAAAGTTTTAGCATTCTGAAAATAAATATAATAAATCAAAACATAAGAAAATATTTGAAAATAAAAATACAGATTCAGCAATCCCTTCCCACTTGCTAGCAAGATTTTTTGGAATAAGAGACTACATTACTTAGTTACTGGTGACCTAGTGGAAAAAAGTCAGGTTGGAAGAATAAGACTGAAATTGACTATACAAGCATTTATAAGACTTTTTACACTAAGAAAAAAACTTAAACAAACTAAAGAAACATTTATATAGGATTTTATGAATCTAGAAAAATGGATACTATACAATTAATTTCTATCTATTGTGATACCAAGATGACTTCCTGAAATGACAGTGATGGTACAGAATGTCAATAATACAGGACTGTAGTCAGATAAACAAATTTTCTGGACACATTCCTCTCATTAGGAAAAAACTACATGCTCTTTAAGTATTGTAATTATAATTCTGAATGTTTATTTTTGTCCCCCTTACTTTAATCAGTATCACTGGCTATCAAGGAAGTACATGGCATCCTTTCCTCTATTCCTTGGAAGAAAATAAAGTATAAGTTGACTAGCATTTTTGTGAAGGTGTTCTTGTACATTTCAGAGGGTTGTAGCGAACCCTTATGCCTTTCATTAATATCTTGAGGAGACTCATTTTCATCATTTATCAACAAAGATTAATGTACAACCTAAGAAACTGATAAACTCTTACACTCAGACTCTTTAAAGTACTAAATTATTGATTTTCTCTCTTCATCATGGGATGACACAAAATCAACTTTTCAAGGTTTTACTTGAGTTATTCATCACATGGAGAGCTTAGAATCACATCATCCAACACAATAGCCATAAACTACATTCGTCTATTCCAATCTAAATTTCATTTTTTTTTCTTTAAGTGAAAATTAAAGACCTGTCAGTTGTGCTAGCGTAAATTCAAGTGTATTGAACAGTACAGAATTATACAACATTTCTGTGATCACAAGAAGTTCTACTAGACAGTACTGGTCTGGAAAGCTAGTAAGTTGACTTAAATAGTAAAAGTAGTTTGTTATATTTTATCGTCATATTTTCATGATTTGATAAAACACACGATTGACAGGAGTAGCCCTACCACTCCTTCAATGTAAATTTCAAGTAATTATTATATAATGTCAGTTGGGACCAACTCTTACATATTATACAAGACCTGCCAAATTTTTTCCTGCCTCATTTTTGCTCATCTCTTGGTCTGTTCTTCACTTCCAGTGCCAACTTGAATATTACTGCCTTACAGACATCTTCTCAACCTTTCTTCCAAAAACAGGTCTATGTGTAACTGAGTCATCTTGCTACATAGTAGAAAATGAACAGAACATGTAAACCAGCTATAATGGAAAGAATAAAAATCATTATAAATAAAAATAAGTTAATTAAAAACAAAAACAAAAACAGGTCTCAGCCACGACCATTTACATACATATGAATCTCAATCTCCTTCTCAGCACCCTCTTTATTTTGTTCATAAATATCACAGTTTTCATTCATTCATTCACATATCTTTCACTGATGGATGACCCTTTATCTATTTTATTCATAGCTCTGTCCCCAGAGCTTACCTAGAACAGGTAGGCACTCAAAATTTGTTGAATTAATACATGTACTTGCTGAATCAGTGAATAAACTGGCACTATGACTGCCTTTCCCCTCCACAAACAACTCATACCTTCTGGTGCTATATTTATTTCTTCCTTCCTGTTCTTTCTAATTTATGTTTTCTTTCCTGGCAGACTCTCCCTCAATTTTTTTTTTTAACTTTAATTTTGAGTTCAAGGGGTAACTAGTAGAAAGAGAGGTCCCAAGCTAGAAAGGGAAGATACTTTTAAAAGGGTCCTCAGAAAAAAAATTAACTTATTTTTAATATCCCAGCCTGTCCCTCGAGCAAGAATGAAGAGAACAAAAACACTAACCTTACCACTTGGCACACACATATATTAGTGTGGCATAGATTACAAAGAGGATTCAGTTAGCTTGCTTATGAGAAAAGCCAAGGATTTAAGGAGTGAAAAAAAAGAAGGAAAGAAATGGGAAAAGAGAGATATTTTCCACTCACCTTCTTGAATGAAATATTTTTATTTAGAGTATTTGTCATCTAGTGCCCACTACTATACTTTCAGAGAACAATGTGACTTGAAATACTTTTTATGTATGTAGAAAACACAAAATAATCAAAGAAAGACAATTAAATTTCGTAATAACTTGATGGGACCATTCAAAAAATTAGTTGTTACTTAAAATATCTTTATGTTGCAAACAATTATAAGAATGGAAACGATTTTTAAAAAGATGATGAATTACGAAAGCATTACAAACCAAATATATTAAATATACAAGCTATTCAACACACTGGAAGACCCCAAACTTTCAGTTTAAATTCACAGAATTTATGTACCATTAGCTATTATAAAGGTATAATATATTTCTCCAAGAAACAATAATACTACACAAAAAATTTTAAGGCAATTCACAAAACTTCTTTTGATCCAAGTAAACGATCATTATGTAGTAATAGTGCTAAAAAATTTTAACTACCACTTAATTCTTTTTTGTCAGAAATGTTTTTATTTGAAATGAGCCACAAAATAAGTAAATAAGAACTCTGATATCTGGAAAGTAGAGAATATGCTCTTAAGAGAGGTAATATTAAACTATCACTTATAATACAGTTTCTAGAGAAAACTGAAGTTCCAACTTAAAATATAAGAAATAAATATTAAACTCTAGTACCTTTGCTTTTTTTCAATATCAGAAAAGGGTTTCATAAAATATGCCAATTTAACACAAGTCCTGGGAATTTTGTGGTACCTAGTGTGAGAAAGAAGGACTAGTTCATTGAGATTTTATCTTGAAAAAAAAGAACCAGAAAGCATTAACTATCTGTATTTTCCAAGCTCATCATGAATTTTTACATCTCCACTTTCACTCTATTTGTTACACAGAGCTCAAATGATATTGGAAGATAAGGAGGCAGGAATAAAGAAGAGGAACGATAGAGCTGTTTCATCAATTCAACAAATACTTACTGAGTATCTAACAAGAATTGCTCTAGGAACTTGGGAAACTCAGCTGAACAAAAAGGGAAAACAAAGTAATAAAGAATTTCTGTTGCTAGTAGCAACAACTAAAGTTATAGGAGATATCAGCCAGTGCTCCTGGGTAACATTTACTCTGTGATAACAAACGGTTTAACTCCTACTCTTACGTCTTCTTTTACTACAAAACAAACAGAAAACAAAAACAAAACAAAACAACAATAAAGAATTTCCTTCTGAGCATTTATCAGAAATAAAAATAATGACTGCAGGATGAAAAACCCCAATGATGTACTACATACGGCCAGGGTATATGAACCTTTCTGCTAGAAAGCAGGTTAAACTCCCTTTTATGCTCTTGTAGTCACCTCTCCTTTCACTAGCGCAAACTATGCAGTAAAAAGTAAGACCCATGGGGATTGAAGTCCTGAGACAGCAAGATGTTCTAAAGATATGGTAGACTGCATAGGAATCTTAGTCAGTAACAATATACTAACACTGAAAATGAGAAATAGAAATCAAGATTTGATTATCTGATTACAGAAAGGTACACGTAACAGAAAAATGTGTACTTCAAAGAATTAAAGGAACTATAACTACACTATTAAGTAAGAGAAAACTTGTCCCTACTTGGGATGTTACCATCATGCTTTAATTATTTATAATCACAATACACAACACAGGTGGATCTAAAGGCTGTCTAGAGTCATTATTTTATCTGGTAATAACATACTTTATAATTAAGTCAGCCACAGATTCTAGTAGATACAATGCAATACCATAACCTGAGGTCTTCTCAGGCTTTAAAAGCAATCTTTAATTTGAATCCTCCTTTTCAGGTATATTATATATGATATTAAGCAGAAAAGAATCTAAGAATCTGAACAAAATTTAGAGGCTACTGGATTGTGAGAGTCTATATCGCATAGTATCTTCAAAACAACTTCCTTTTAATACCTAAAAGTAACTTCAGTATTAATTACGAGATTCATTTATGTTGAAAGCAAACACTTCTTTATAGATTCTGTAGAGAGCTACCACTAATCCAGGACATATTTTTCTTTTAATATATTGTAACTCAAGAGTCCACCAGTAAGTATACCCTATTGGTCACAAAAAAAAAAAATTAAATACAGTATTAAAATTAAAAATATGCCCCCCAATATTAAAACAATGTCATGTGTTATTTACTGTTTCAAGTTAGTTTATGCTTCTGTTATAATTTATGAGAATTCAAAGAGTCAAAGTTTACAAGCTGATGTTCTTGAGAAAAAATTTTAGGATGTTGGAAAAGTCTAACTTTCATTTAACACCATACGTAACATGTAAGTCCAACTTTGGTGGGAAAAAAGCAATTCCTATGGTCAAAGAATTTATAGTTATTAAACAAAAACAAGTCCCTTCTTTACAAGAATCAAAGTTGTAAGCAAAATTTCAAAGTACTCTAGGCAACTTCACATGGAATAATAAACATAATTTATTTTGCATTCACATTCATGTAGATAAATTTAAAACCATTTAAATTTAGTTTGTTAGACCTCAATTTAATTTACATACCTGTATAGATGAACGTTTGAAATCATTTTCCATTTCATTCCGCTTAAGAACTTCATCATCTGAAACAAACAGAAAAATCAATTTGTTGTTCATTAGGTAACATTCAATTTTTAAAAAATATAAATCAAATAGGTATTATTTGATATGTCTAATACAAAGCAACTAGTCTCTCCTGCTGTTCAAAATAAAATGAATCACAAAATTCAACGTATCATTTTAGAATTTAAGACTAGGCTACTCTATACAGTTAAGCTAGATAACTACTACCATGGGCAAAAGAACAAGTACAAAGAATTAATTTTTCTGATCCTCTAAATTTTAATTCTCAGTCTCTCCTGGCTTGTTCTTCAGTCACTATAAGTCAAACAAATAACTCTCTACATACATTTTTTTTTTTATTTCTGCTACTAGAAGAGTTGGAAAGATAAAGCTGTAATCACACTTCTTTAGAAGTTCATATCTGCTGAAATTCTCTTCTAGGACAAACCTTCACACTGAGGAGAAACTGCAGGACAAAACACTCAAATTAAGCAGGAAAGGACAAGAGACAATGAACAAGAAGGTCCAAAAAAAAGCTCAGAAAGTACAAGTGGATATTTTTACTTGAATCAAGAAACAAAACATATAAAAGAACACAGCACTCAACAAATATATAAAACTCATTCTCGCAAGATCACATGGAACATTTAAAACTGGTGATAATAGAGTTAAGTCTCTTTTGGGTTTTTGAATATTCACGTGGGATTCCAAGGGACCAAGGATTTTTCAATGTCCACAAACCAATCAATGTGATACACTATACTAACAAATTAAAGGATTAAAAATCATATAATCATCTCAACAGATCAGAAAAAGCTTTTAATGAAATTCAGCATCTATTTACGACAAAGACTTTCCAGCAAGTGGGCACGGAGCAACCATACCTCAACATAATGTAAATCATATGTGATAAACCCCTAGCTAACATCATACTCAACAGTGAAAAGTTGAAAGCATTTCCTCTAAGATCAGAAACAAGACAAAGATGCCTCACTCTTGTCACTTTCATTCAACATCCTTTTGGAAGTCCTGGAAAGCAATCAGGTAAGAAAAAGAAATGAGGTATTCAAATTGGAAAGCAAGAAGTAAAACCATCATCATTTGCCCATGACATGAAACTACACCACCAGAAAACTACTAGAGCTCGTCAATGAATTTGGTAAAGTTGCAGGATAAAAATTAATATAAAGAAATAGTATTGCATTTCTATACACTAACAACAAGCCATAAGAAAAATAAATTAAGGAAACAATCCAAATTGTCACTGCATTAAAAAGAATAAAATACATAGGAATAAAGCTATCTAAGGAGGCAAAAGACCTATACTCTAAAAACTATCATGACACTGATGAAAGAAAGTAAAAATGCACAGACAGATGGAAAGGTATACTATGTTCTTGGATTGGAAGAATCAATATTGTTCAAATGACCATACTATTCAAGGCAATATACATATTCAATGCAATCTCCATCAAAATACCAATGGCATTTCCCACAGAACTAGAACAAATAAATTTAAAATTTGTACAGAAACTTAAAAATCCCAAATAGCCAAAACAATCTTGAGAAAAAAGAACAGAAGTGGAGGACTCATGCTCCCCAACTTCAGGTTACAAAGCTACAGAAATCAAAGTAGTACAGGACTGGCATAAAAACAGACACACTGATCAATGGAACAGGATAGAAAGCCCAGAAATAAACCCACACACTAATGATCAATTAATGACAAAGGAGGGAAGAATACACAATGGAGAAAAATACTCCTCAATAAGTGGTGCTGGCAAAACTGGACAGGTACATGTAGAAGAATGAAATTAGAACATCTCTAACATCGTCTTCAAAAACAAACTCAAATGGATTCAAGACCTAAAGGTAAAACTGGATACTATGAAACTCCTAGAGGAAAACGAAGCCAGACACTCTTTGACATAAGTAGCGGCAGTATTTTTTTCCATCCATCTCCCAGGGCAAAAGAAATAAAACCAAAAATAAACAAATGGAACCTAATTAAACTTAAAAGGTTTTGCATAGCAAAAGAAACCACTGACCAAAAAAACCCTACAAATGGGAAAAAACATTTGCAAATGATATGACTGATAAGGGGTTAATATCCAACATATATTAACAGCTCAATATCAAAACCAGAAAACAAAAACCCAACAACTTGATTAAAAGTGGACAAAAGTAATGAATAAATATTTTTCCGAAGAGGAAATGCAGATGGTCAGCAGGCACGTGAAAAGATATGCAACATCACTGATCATCAGGGAAATGCAAATCTAAACCACACTGAGATATTGCTTTATATCTATCAGAATGGCTACCATAGAAAAGAATACCGATAATAAATGCTGGCACAAGAATGTGAAGAAAAGGAAACTCTTGCACCCCATTAGAGGAAATGTAAATTGGTGCAGCCACTGTAGAACAGTATGAATGTTTCTTGACAAACTGAAAACAGAACTACCATATTACCCAGCAATTCCACTCCTGAGTATATATCTGAAAGCAAAACAAAACAAAACACTAATTCAAAAGATACATGCACCCCAACATTCACAGAAGCATAATTTATACTTGCCAAGACACAGAAACAACCTAAGTGTCTATAGAGACGAATGGCTAAAAAAGATGTGGTGTGTGTACACACACACACACACACACACATATATATATTCTTTGGCCATGTGTGTATGTATGTGTGTGTACACATATGTGTGTATATGTGTGTGGGTACAGATACACACACATGGTCGTTCACAGTGATAAACATCCACTGTGTCAAGTACATATACACACACATATACAAATGAAACACTACTCAGTCATAAAAAAGATTTTGCCATTTGCAGCAACATGGATGGACTTGGAGGGCATTATGCTAAGTGAAATAAGTCAGGCAGAGAAAGACAAATACTGTCAAATACTATACGAGTATTTTTCAGCTATCACATATATGTGGAATCTGAAAAGTACAACAAACTAGTGAATATAACAAAAAAGAAACAGACTCACAGATGCAGAGAACAGATTAGCGGTTACCAGTGGGAAGGAGGAAGGGGCAATATAGGAGTAGGGGAGTAAGAGGTACAAACTATTAGGTGTTAAAATAAGCTACAAGGATATACTGTGCAACACAGGGAATACAATCAATATTGTATAATAACTATAAATGGAATATAACCTTTAACTTTGTGAATCATTATGCAATACACCTATAACTTAAATTAAGTTTACTCTTACTATGCTTTTCCTGATAACTTCTCATAACTGCTCACCCTCACATCTTTTTTCTTTAGCTTAAGATGTTAGGATTGCAACTTGGGCTATTTGGGGAGTTTTATTCAGTTTTCATAGATCTCTCTAATATATACAGAAAGTATGCATGCTATTAAACTTGTTTATTTTTCTCCTGTGAGTCTGTCTTTTATCACAGAGCGTCTTAGGTAACAACCCAGGAAGATACAGGGAAATTATTTTTTCTCCCTGCAAAGCCAAGGAGAGCATATTACCTGATAATAGCACAATTAGGCTAGAATCAAGAACCAAGAAAAAGAAAAAAAGAAAAAGAAAGTACCTCCATACACTTTGAAGTTAATAAATTACTTTTGAGAGTTCCAATCACGGCTCAGCAGAAACGAGCCTGACTAGCATCCATGAGAATGCTGATTTGATCCCTGCCCTCACTCAGTGGGTTAAGGATCTGGCATTGCTGTGAGCTGTGGTGTAGGTTATAGATGCAGCTTGGGTCTGGCATGGCTGTGGCTGGCAGCTGCAGCTCCAATTTGACCCCTAGCCTGGGAACCTCCGAATGCCATGGGTGCGGCCCAAGAAAGACAGAAAAAAAAAAGAAAAAGAAAAGAAATGACTTTTCAATAACCTATTGCTTAAAAAGGAAAAAAGCTTCTGCACAGCAAAGGAAACCATCAATAAAATAAAATGGCAACCTACTGATTGGGAGAAAACTATAAATTATATATCTGATAAGGGTGTAATATATACAAATTATCAAAGACTTCACACAACTCAATAGCAAAAAAAAAAAAAAAAAAAAAAAAAAAAAAAAAAAAAAAAAAAAAAAAAAAAAAAAAAAAAAAAACTAAACAATTTGATTAAAAATGGGCAGAAAACCTGAACAGACATTTTTCCAAAGACATACAGATGGCCAGCAGATACATGAAAAGATAATCAACATTAATCAGGACAATGCAAATCAAAACCATAATAAGATATCACCTCATTCCCATTAGAATGGCTATCAGCCAAAAGACAAGAAATAAAAAGGATGTGGAGATGTGTGCTATAGGCAAGAAGTATAAATTGGTGCAATTTATACTTCCATGGAAAAACAGTGTGTAGGTTTTGGTTCCTCAAAAAATTAAAAAAGAGAATTACCATATGATCCAGCACTTCCATTTCTGTGTATTCATCCAAAGACAATGAAAACGCTAATTTGAAAAGATACATGTACCCCCATGCCCATGTTCACTAAGACATTATTTACAAAAGCCAAAATAAGGAAACATCCTAACTGTCCATTGCTGGATGAATGAATAAAGAAATTGTGGTAGATATATAATGGAATATTACTCAATCATAAAAAAGAATGAAATCTTGCCATTTATGACAATGCTGATGTACCTCAATGGTGTTATACTAAGTGAAATAAGTAACAGAAAAAGACAAATAGCATATGAAAAGAAAGAAACCAAGCTCAGATAGAACAGACTGGTGGTTGCAAGAAAGAATGGCGATAACATGGATGGACCTAGAAATATCATGCTAAGTGAAGTCAGTCAGTCAGTGAGACACATCAAATTCTATCACTTACATGGGGAATCCAAAAAAAGGACCCAATGGAATTCTTTGCAGAACAGATACTGTCTCACAGACTTTGAAAAACTTATGGTTTCCAAATGAGACAGGCTGGTGGGTGAGAGGATGCGCTGGGGCATTTGTGATGGAAATGCTACAAAACTGGGTTGTAATGATTGTTGTACAACTATAAACGTGGCTGAGTAATAAAAAATGCTATAAAATAGAAAGAAGGAATGGGGGAAGGAAGAAATGGATGATCTTTTTTTTAAAATAAATTGAATACATTTTTTTAAAAAGAAAAAAGACACGAACTATTCTCAAAAGCAATGAAAAAAGTAAAGCAATTTTTCTCTACTCCTTGTTTAAAATCAAAAGCCACAATACTAAGATATCAATTCTTCTTAAACTGATTTAAAGATCCGTTAGAATCCCAATAAAAACCTCAGCAAGCATGGTGAAGATATAGATAAACTTGTTTTAAACATTGCACTGATGAAGAAGTTGATGAACTCACACCTCCCAATTTCAACATTTACTAGGAAGCTAAAATAATCAAGAGGGAATGGCATTTTAAACACATAGACACACAGATAAATGGAAAGGAATAGAGAGTCCACTAGTAGACCTATGCAAATACAGACTACTTGACCTTGGTCAAAGGAATAAGGGCACATCAACACAGAAAAAAACAAACATTTAGTCTTCAGTCATCATCAACAAAGGATGAGGGTACAAGTGAGCATCCATAAGAAAATAAAGACACCAACTTTACACCTTAGACATAAATTCATTCAAAAGCATTCACTGCCTTATATAATATAAAGCTATAAAAATCACAGTGGAAAACTTAGGGGATTACAGTTTGATAATTACTTTTCTTACACAACACCAAAGAACAATCCATGAAGGAAAAAAATTGATAGTGTAGATTTTACTAAATTTAAAATGTCTTTTCCATAAAAGATAGTATTTAAAGAGTGGAAAGACCAGACCCTGACTAGAAGAATATATTTTCAAAATATATAACTGAAGAAATATTTGAATGCAAAATACTCCAAGAACTAGAACTACTCTGCAACAAGAAAACAAATTCCAGAGGCGGATCAAGATGGCAGAGGAGTGGGATCTCGTACTCACCTTTTCCTACAAACACATCAAAAAAACTTATCTACATGTAAAATGATTCACACAGAACATCTACTGAATGCTGGCAGAAGAACTTAAACCTCCAAAAAGGGCAAGAAACTCTTGACATAACTGGGTAGAACAAAAGAAAAAAAAGAGAAAAAGAGAAAAAGAATCAGGATGGGACTAGCATTCCTGAGAGGCAGCTGTGAAAGACAAAAGGAACCCACATCCTGGGGAGCCACCTAACCGATGGGGAGATCAGCCAAGACGGAGGGAACTCAAAGTCGCCAAGAAAAGTGCAGCAGCTGGACTGAGGAGGGCAAAGTAGAATGAGAGCCACACAGATCACCTGTACCACCAGCCCAGACACCACAGCCTGAGATGCTCGGGCAGGGGCTGGGTGCTGAGACTTAGGCTCCAGAGTTCAGTCCCAGGAAGAGGACTGGGGTTGGTCGTGTGGGGACAGCCTAAGGGGCTAAGAAGCGCTGTGCCATGGGCAGGGGAGCAGCGTGTTATGGTCTGGGGAGTGGAACGCCACAGAGGGAACCCAGCAGAAGATCTAAGCCCTCAGAAGAAGTAAGGTGCCACTGTTGGGGAGGGTGAGAGAAGGAGGGGTGGACCACCACAGGAACCTCCCTGGGCACATGCGTGGGCTCTCATAGGGTAGGGTGCCTCTGGTGGAGGCTACAGGTGACAAGAAGCCACTTGCTCAGGCTACGGGAGACCAGGCGCTTGTGCAGGTGGCCAGGCAGTCCTCGTGTGGCCTAAGGGCATTGGGGGGCTAAGTGCAACGTGGTGCCTTTTATATGATCTACAGGTGGCAGGGACAGACCACAGCAGCCTCCTCCGATGCCAGAGGGAGGCATGGCCTGCCACCACTGGGGGTCTATGGGTGGGCTCCACCTGCAGCCTCAGTCATCTCAGGGACCGGCAAAAAAGAGGGCAGTTCCAAGCACCACATGTTATTGCTCTCACCATCCTAGGAACATACCTGCCCTGCAGCTGCCACTGCCAAAAGCTCTGGACAGCACCCAGACACTTGATCATTGTCCCTTCCCAAGACCCTACAACTAGGATCACCTGGTCAGCACCTCCTGTGTGGGCTAAGTGGCACAAGGCGCTTCTTGCAGGGTCTACAGGTGGCGAGGGCAAACCACTACAGTTATCTCCGGAGGTGGGAGTGGCTCACCTCCACTAGGGGTCCGTGAACAAGCACCACTTGCAGTCCCAACCACCTCAAGGACACCAGAGAGGAGGGCATAGTGACTGAAAACCACCTGTTGTTGCTCTCACTCCCTAGGAGCACACTGGCCCTGCTGCTGCCACTGCCAAATGCTCCAGGCAGGGCACGCACGCTAGATCTCTGTCACTTCCCAGGATCCTGCAACTAGGAGCAGCTGATGCAGCACATCCTGTGCGGGCTAAGTGAGATGGGGAGCTTCTTACATGGTCTCCAAGTGGCGGGGGCAAACCACGCAGTTTTAACTGACTCCAGAGGTGGGCATGGTCCACTACCACTAGGGGTCCCTGAACAGGCACCTCTTGTGGTTCCCATCACCTCAGAGGAGAGCACTAAAATTGAACACTACCTGTTGTTGCTCTCACTCCCCTGGGAACTCACACACCCTGCTGCTGCCACTGCAAAATGCTCTGGGCATCTGGTCAATCTGCCTAAGGCTCACCACCACTTCCCAGAGCCCTGCAACTAGGAGTAGCCAGCACCACCTTCCTTCAGGTCTTTGCTGCTATTTGAGCTCAGCCACCAGGCACTGACTACTAGCCCTATCCATTGCCTCCTCCCTGGAAACACACTCATCACCTTGGGGATAAGAGCCTGCTCATACTACAGAAAGAGACAGCAGATATTCATTCAAATTCCCATGCCAAAAAATAAATAGTAATCCCCCACAAAATACAAAGGGGCACTCCTGCATAGAAGTAAACCCTCCAAAACTACAGTTTGGCTTCCCTAAACTCACAGAAAAGCGAAAAACATAAGCAAGATGAAGAAGCTCAGAAACCACTGCCAGTTAAAGGAACAGAATTCACATCAAGCAGCAAACAATGAAACAGACCTCTGCAGTCTGACAGACATTGAGTTCAAAATGGAGCTAGTGAAAATACTGAAGGAATTAGGGCTGAATATCAAGGAGTTAAGAGTGGATATGAACAGTAAAAGGAACTGAAAAATATAAGGAGGAACATAGAAAAAATTAGAAAATTTATCTGCAGGGACACAAACTAAGCTAAAGGCACTAAAGAGCAGAATGAATAACGCAGAAGAACAAATCAGTGACTCAGAAGATATAATGGAAATCACCCAATCACAGCAGCAGACAGACAACCAAATGAAAAAACATGGAAGCAATATAAGAGATCTATGGGATAATAAAAAGTGGGTCAATATACACATAATAGGAATTCCAGAAGGAGAAGAAAAAGAAAAGGAGATTGAAAATATTTTTGAAGAAATTATGTCTGAAAACTTTTCAAATCTAAAGGAAACAGACACCAAGATAAAGGAAGCGCAGAGGCCCCAACCAGTTGAACCCAAATAGGATCACACCAAGACATATTATAATAAAAATGGCAAAAATTCAAGATAAAGAGAGGATGCTAAAGGCAGCAAGAGAAAAGCAAAGCGTTAATTATAAGGGAACCCTCCACAAGACTATCAACTAATTTCTCTACAGAAACACTACAGGCCAGAAGGGAGTGGCAAGATATATTTCAAGTTCTGAAAGGAAAAAAAAAAATGCAACCTAGAATACTCTATCCAGCAAGAATAGCATTTAAAATAGATGGGGAAATAAAGAGTTTCTCCAACAAACAAAAGCTAAAAGAGTACAGCAATACTAAACCCAAAAAGAAATAGTGAAAGGGATTCTCTAAATTTAAAAAAAAGGTAAGAAATAGGATGGAGGCAATCACAATTGGAAAGCAATCACTTAAATAAGCTAGCATACAGATCTAAAGGGGGGGGAGTGCTGTAAAAACAATGATAAACACAAGGAACAGCAAAAGGACAAACATGCAGATATTAAAAAAGGCCCTCAAAATCATAGACTGTGGGGAAGGAAAGTAAGAAAATATAGACTTTTTAAAAAAATAACATGTTTGGAGTTCCCGTCATGGCGCAGTGGTTAATGAATCCGACTAGAAACCATGAGGTTGCGGGTTCGATCCCTGGCCTTGCTCAGTGGGTTAAGGATCCGGTGTTGCCGTGAGCTGTGGTGTAGGTTGCAGATGCGGCTCGGATCCCACATTGCTGTGGCTGTGGTGAAGGCCGGTGGCTACAGCTCCTGTTAGACCCCTAGCCTGGGAAAGCTCCATATGCCATGGGTGTGGCCCAAATATGGCAAAAAGACAAAAAATAATAGTAATAATAAAGAAAATAACGTGTTTGAGCTTACATGACTATCAGGCTAAAGCAAGCTGATACAGGAAAGGGTTAACATACTTAAAAACAGGGTACCACAAATCAAAGCCAAACATTACAGTCACCAAAACTAAAAAGAAAAGTACCTGAGCATAAAATAAATCGAAACCATCTAACCAAAAAAAGAAAGGAAGAGGAAACATAGAATCAACTGGAAAACAAGGTCTAAAATGGAAATAAATACATATCTATCAATAATCACCTTAAATGTCAATGGACTGAATGCTCCTATCAAAAGACACAGAGCAGCACATTAGATAAAAAAGCAAAAACCTACAATCTGCTGTCTACACAAGACTCACCTTAGCGCAAAGGACATATATAAAATGAAAGTAGGGGGATGGACAAGACAGGAAAGCAGGAGTTGCAATACTCACATCAGACGAAACAGACTTTAAAATGAAGACCATAAAGAAAGACACTATTTAATAGTAAAAGAATCCATTCAAGCAGAGGATATTACAGTTGTCAATATATAGGTCCCTAATATAGGAGTACCCAGATACCTACAACAAATACTAACAGACATAAAAGGAGAAATTGATGGGAATACAATAATAGTAGGAGACTTTAACACCCCACTCACATCAATGGACAGATCCTCTAGAAAGAAAATCAACAGACATCCTAAATGACACAATAGAAAAGTTATACTTAATTGACATTTTCAGGACATTACATCCAAAAAATCAGAATATACATTCTTCTCAAGTGCACATGGAACATTCTCAAGGACAGATCACATACTGGGGCACAAAGCTAACCTCAACAAATCTAAGAGTACAGAAATTATTTTAAGTATCTTCTCGGACCACAATGGCATGAAACTAGAAATCAATCACAGGAAAAAAAATGAGGAGAAACTAACTACATGGAGACAAAACAACATGCTACTAAAAAATGAATGAGCCAATGAGGAAATCAAGAAGGAAATTT
>PVHT020000257.1:1332897-1352597 GCA_004024745.2 Catagonus wagneri
GAGAATACCATAAACAATTGTATGCCAACAAATCTGACAACCTGGAAGAAATGGACAACTTTCTAGAGACTTACAGCCTGCCAAAGCTGAATCAAGAAGAAATAAATCAACTGAATAGACCAATCACTAGAAATGAAATTGAATATGTCATCAAAACACTCCCTACAAATAAAAGTCCAGGACCAGATGGCTTCACAGGTGAATTCTACCAAATATACAAAAAGGAACTCATACCCATCCTCCTTAAACTTTTTCAAAAAGCTGAAGAAGAAGGAACACTCACAAAGACATTCTGTGATGCCCGGGTCACCTTAATTCCAAAACCAAAGACACCATGAAAAAAGAAAACTAGCCAATATCTTTGAAGAATATAGATGCAAAAACTCTCAACAAAATTTCAGCCAACTGAATCCAACAACATACAAAAAAAATCATACACCATGACCAAGTGGGATTCATCCCAGGTACACAAGGATGGTTCAACATATGCAAATCAATCAACGTCATACATCACATTAACAAAAAAATGTCAAAAACATGGAGTTCCCTTTGTGGCTCAGTGGTTAATGAATCCGACTAAGAACCATGAGGTTGCGGGTTCGATTCCTGGCCTTGCTCAGTGGGTTAAGGATCCGGCGTTGCCATGAGCTGTGGTGAAGCTTGCAGACGCGGCTCGGATCCCGCGTTGCTGTGGCTGTGGCGAAGGCCAGCGGCTACAGCTCCTGATAGACCCCTAGCCTAGGAACTTCCATATGCCGCAGGTGCGGCTCTAGTTAAGGCAAAAAGACAAAAAAAAAAAAGTCAAAAACCACATGATCATCTCAACAGATGCAGAAAAAGCATTTGACAAAATCCAACATCCATTCATGATAAAAACTCTTATCAAAGTGGGTATAGAGGGAACATTCCTTAACATAATAAAAGCCATTTATGACAAAACCACAGCAAATATAGTACTCACTGGAGAAAAGCTGAAAGCCTTCCCACTGAATCTGGAACAAGACAAGGATGCCCACTCTCACCACTATTATTCAACATAGTATTGGAAGTCCTAGCCACAGCAATCAGACAAACAGAAGAAATGAAAGTCCTCCAAATAGGAACAGAAGAGGTAAAATTGTCACTCTATGCAGATGACATGATACTATATGCAGAAAACCCTAAGGACTGATCCCAACAATTACTTGAACTGATCAACAAATTCAGCAAAGTAGCAGGATATAAGATTAACATTCAGAAATCAATCACATTTCTGTATATTAACAATGACATATTAGAAAAGGAATACAAACATACAATACCTTTTAAAATTGCACCCCAAATAATCAAATACCTGGGTTTATTAACCTGACCAAGGAGGTGAAAGATTTATATGCTGAGAACTGTAATACATTAATCAAGGAAATTAAAGAGGATTCAAAGAAATGGAAAGATATTCCATGCTCCTGGGTTGGAAAAATTAATACTGTACATATGGCCATATGACCCAAAGTGATCTACAGATTTGATGCAACCCCTATCAAATTATTCATGACAATTTTCACAGAACTATAACAAACAATCCAGAAATTTATATGGAACCACAAAAGACCTTGAATTGCCAACGCAGTTCTGAGGAACAAAAACCAAGCAGGAGGCATAACTCTCCCAGATTTCAGGCAATATTACAAAGCCACAGTAGTCAAGGCAGTGTGGTACTGGTACCAAAGCAGACATACAGACCAATGGAACAGAATAGAGAATCCAGAAATAAACGCAGACACCTACAGTCAATTCATCTTTGACAAAGGAGGCAAGACCATAAAATGGGAAAAAGTATTTTCAGTAAGTACTGCTGGAAAACTCAGACAGCTGCATGCAAAACAATGAACCTAGAACACACACTCACACCATATACAAAAATAAACTGAAATTGGCTTAAAGACTGAAATATAAGACAAGACACCATCAAACTCCCGGAAGAGAACATAAGCAAAGCATTCTCTGACACCACCCTTACAAATGTTTTCTCAGGTCAGTCTCCCAAAGCAACAGAAATAAAAGCAAAGATAAACCAATGGGACCTAATCAAGCTGACAAGCTTTTGCACAGCAAAGGAAACCAACAAGAAAACTAAAAGACAGGTTACAGAATGGGAGAAAATAGTGTCAAATGGTGCAACTGACAAGGGCTTAATCTCTAAAAGATACAAACAATTTATGCAACTCAACAGCAAAAAAGCCAACAACCCAATTGAAAAATGGGCAAAAGACCTGAATAGACATTTCTCAAAAGAAGATATGCAGATGGTCAAGCACATGAAAAAATGCTCAACATCACAGATGATTAGACAAATGCAAATCAAAACTACCATGAGGAGTTCCCGTCGTGGCGCAGTGGTTAACGAATCCGACTAGGAACCATGAGGTTGCGGGTTCGATCCCTGCCCTTGCTCAGTGGGTTAACGATCCGGTGTTGCCGTGAGCTGTGGTGTAGGTTGCAGACGCGGCTCGGATCCTGCGTTGCTGTGGCTGCGGTGAAGGCCGGTGGCCACAGCTCCGATTAGACCCCTAGCCTGGGAACCTCCACATGCCGCGGGTGCGGCCATAAACCCGCAGCCATAAAATGACAAAAGGCAAAAAAAAAAAAAAAACTACCATGAGTACCATCTCACACCTGTCAGAATGGCCATCATTAGTAAGTCCACATAAATACTGGAGAGGGTGTGGAGGAAAGAGAGCCCTTCTGTTGGTGGGAATGTTAATTGGTACAACCACTACAGAAAACAGCATGGAGGTACCTCAGAAAACTACACATAGAACTACCATACGACCCAGCAATCCCACTCTTGGGCATATATCTGGACAAGACTTTCCTTGAAAAAGACACATGTACCCTCATGTTCATTGCAGCACTATTCACAATAGCCAAAACATGGACACCTAAATGTTCACCAACAGATAACTGGATCAAGAAGATATGGTATTTATACACACAAGGGAATACTATTCAGCCATAAAAAAAGAATAAAATAACGCCATTTGCAGCAACATGGATGAAACCTAGAGACTCTCATACTAGGTGAAGTCAGAAAGAGAAAGACAAATACCATATGATATCACTTATATCTGGAATCGAATATATGGCACAAATGATCAGAATAGAAAATCATGGACATGGGGAACAGACTTGTGGTTGCCGAGGGGGGAAGGAGTGGGATGGATTGGGAATTTGGGGTTAATAGATGCAAACTATTGCCTTTGGAATGGATAAGGAATGAGATCCTGCTATATGGCACTGGGAACTATATCTAGACACTTATGATGGAGCATGATAATGACAATCAGGAAAAAGAATGTATACACATATGTGTGACCGCATCACCATGCTGTACAGTAGAAAATTGACAGAACACTGTAAACCAGCTAAAATGGAAAAAATAAAAATCAGTATAAAATTTAAAAAAAGAAAACAGATTCCCTAAATTAAACAGGGCAATATGAGTGGGCACCTTACAGAGTAATATATAGAGATGGGAAATAAGTATGTATAAGTTGATCAACATTGAGAAATTGGAAAATGATATGCACTGTGCATTAGGGAAAAGCTAATTAAAAGACCAATAAGATACCAAACCCAGAAAAATAAAAATAAAATATAGTTTGAAATTCAAAGAGACTATCTAATATTTTTGTAAAAGAACAAGTGGGAAGATTTGTCTCACCAGATATCAAGATTTGTTATAAAGCTATAGGCATTTAGATTGTGTTCATAAGGATAAAAAAAATTGACCAATGGGACAGAATACAAGATCCAGAAATATAGTCATGTATATATGGGCACCTGAATTGTGATCAAAGTGGCACTCCAAAGCAGTGAGGGGAGAAGGACAATCTCTTTGTAAGTGGTTCTGTGTGAATGGATATGTTTATGGAAGAGAATAAAACGTCATCCATAAAAATCAATTCTATGTGAAATGATCTAGCACTAAATGCCAAAAAAATTAATTCTAAAAGAGCAAAAAAAGAATATCTTTATAGCCTTAGAAGAGGGAATGATTTTTTTTAATTGAAACACAAAAAGCACTAAATGTAAAACAAAAAAAATGATACACTGGACCACATTAAAATTCAGAACTTCTGTTTATCAAAAAGAGATTGAGTAAAAATGCAAGGCACAAACATAGAGAAGAAATTTCCAATGCCTATAACTGACAAAGGGCTTTTTTCTAGACTATACAATTAACTTCTATCAATTAAAGAGCAGACAACCCTTTAAGCAAAGTGGTAGATAGACCTGAATGAGTACTTTACAAAACAGTTACTTCAGTGGTCAATAAACACAGAAAAGCTGCTCAACCTCACTAAACATCAGGAAAATACTAGCTAAAATTACAATAAAGAGCTATAATTAAAAAAAAATTTGGTGACAATGTGGAATAAAGAAAACTCCCATACACTGAAGATAGGAGTGTAAATCAGTACAACTTTAAGAACACCTAATTCCTAGGAATACACACGACCAAAGTGTATGCACTTGAGCTCCCAGGGCTATGACAAAAAATGTCGATAATGGCATTATTCTTAATGGCCCACAAACTAGAAACTGCAAATATATACAAAACAAAAATGGATAAAACTGATAAATTTATAAACTAGAATATTTTACAGTGACGAAAATGACCTTACAACATCCACATACAAGAATATGAATAAATCTCAAAAATGTAATATTGAATAAAAGAAGCCACACAGAAGGATACACAGTCTATTACTCCATTTACATAAATTTCAAACACAAGCAAAACTAAACTACAGTGTAAAATTAAAGGTATTAGTCATCTTTTATTATCTTCGAGGAAGAGAAAGAGGTTATGATTACAAGAGGACCTCTGGGCTCCTAGTCATGTTTTATTTTTTGACCTAGGTTGTGGTTATATGAGTTTTGAGCTCTGTAATAATTCTCTTAGCTTTATATTTGTTTCTTCTACTTTTCTGCATGTTACACATAAGCAAGTATACATATATATGTACATTTACATTAACTATATAAAGTGTATATATATATATGTGTGTGTGTATATATATATATATATATATAAAATGTACACACAAAATACATACACATAACAGTTTCTTCCTTGAAAGCACACATAATTTAGTGGAGAAATATGGCAGATATATGTGATTCTGATAAAAGAATAATTATAAAGTAATAATTTAAATGATTTTCAACTTTTTACTGAGTTTAAAAGGAATTATCTTCTTTTTAACTGTTAACCTCAGGACTTGGAGTTACTTGACACATATCACTAAAATCAGCGTCTGGTTTCTGCTTATCACTCTTCCCTGTCTCAAAAGGAGGTTGGAGATGTGACCAGAGACATAATAATTTCAATAGAAACTACTTCTTTAGTTTTCCTGACAGAGTTTTCAACTAAAAAATACTAAATCTGAGTTCTCGGTAATTAAAATGTTAAGAAGTCAACTGTGGATTAATGAGGGAAATACAATTTTCAGAGAACGACTTTAATCCCGGAGAAAATTTTACTATAACTCAAATCTACTATTTTCTTAATCAACAACTACTTATCTCTTTGTTTAGTTTGAATTTTTTGCATTACTGATGAGATGGACATCTCTTCATGTCTTCAGTAGTGCTTCAGGTTTAATTTTCATAAATGGGCTGTCATATTCTTTAACCATTTTTCTAGTAGTGTGAATGTATTTTTGTGAAAGATCTTGTAGAATTCTGAATGGTAATCAGCTCTTGGTTACATTTAAATGTAAATATATTCTCCCCTTCTGTGCCTGGCTTAGTCATTATATTGATGATGTTTCTTGTGATATCAAGTTTTTATTTCTAATGTAGTCTATTCACATATTTTTTCCTTTCAATGTTGAAGAAATCTATCCTGAGATCATAAAAACACTCTCAAATTTTTTTAATGAAGGTTTAAAAAATTTATTCCTTCAATCAACCTGAAGATAAACTTTCTATATGGTACAAGAAAGGTATTTTTATAATTGTTTTTCCCATTTGGATAGCCAGTAATCCTAGCATACTTTGCTGAATAGTCTATCCCTTTCCCACTGATCTGTGTTGCCTGCTGTTTCAGATAACAAGCGTTTGTTGATATATTTGTCTGTTTCAGAGCTAACTAATCTATTTATCCATTTGTTAATAAAATATTATTTAATAATTGGATATTTTTAAAAAGTTTTAAATAGCTGGTAAAATAAAATTTCCCACTTTGATATTCTTTAAAACTCTTTTGGCTATTCTTAGAACTTCCACACAGATTTTAGAATCACGTTGTCAAAACTAAGTTTGGGATTGCATTTCATATACTCATTAATTTGTGGGAGAATTGACATATTTACCATATTGAATGCTATAATCCATAAATTTGATGTTTCTCCATTAATCTAGGTCTTCTACTCATTAATTTTCTAATGCTAACTATCCTTCCATTGCCGCATGAACCCAAGAGGATATGATAGTATGTATATGTATACATACATGCACACACACACACGTGCACATATACCCATACATACACACGCACACACCTACATTTCATTGCTGAATTTGATTTATTAACATTTTATTTAGAATTTAGCTTCTATGTGCAGAAGTGAAACAGGCCTATAATTTTTCTTCCATTCAAGTGTCTTTGTCAGGCAGTATTTAAAAACACAAACACTGGAACTAGACAGCCTGCACTCAAATCCTAGTTCAGTTATTTATTGGTCATGAGTTAACTTTGAAATTGTGGTGGCACTTACCCAGGAGATTTTTATCTATGGTTACTGAGCAAATGCGTATGAGAACTATAAAGGCAAACGAGGGATGGCACGTGCTTCAGAAAATAAGGAGCATAATCATATAAAGATTGCTAAAGAGAGCAGACGAACCATTGGACAACTGTTACAGTCTGTAACAGCCTGTCTTAAGTAATAAAAATATGTTGGGGAGTTCCTGTCATGGCTCAGTGGTAAATGAACTGGACTAGTATTCATGAGGATGCGGGTTTGATCTCTGGCCTTGCTCAGAGGGTTAAGGATCCAGCATGAGTTGTGATGTAGATCTCAGACGCGGCTCAGATCCCGCGTTGCTGTGGCTGTGGTGTAGGCCGGCAGCTACAGCTCCAATTCGACTCCTAGCCTGGGAAACTCCATATGCCGCAGGTGGGGCCCTGAAAAGACAAAAAAACAAACAAAAAAAATAAATAAATATAAAAATAAGTCGGGAAGGAGTTAAGGAAATGGAAGAAAATGAAGGATTCGAAGAATAGACGTCTTGGAGTTAAAGTAGGAGTAAGATATTTGTGTTTATGATTTCGTAAGTAGGGAAAATTGAATAGGACTTCTGCTTATGTTCAAGAAAGTCACATGGTCTGCTTTCCCACCTAACACGACCAAAAAACAAATAAATGAAACTGGTTTGCAAGACACCCAAGACACAAGACATCAAACACTTGTAATGACACAAAACAAATGAAGTGAGATTTATGATTGCCTCAGCTTAATGACTTGAGTGACACTTCAGGTCATGGTACAGGGAGGGAAAATGCAGGCAGAGATCAGGAGACCCTCGTAGTTAAGGAGAAGAAGCTGAGATTCAGTGGGAACAAAGTAAACTAGAATTGGCAGGATAAAGAATAGGAGAGAAAGGTGCACAGAGAGAACTCTGCTTATATACAAGATCTGCGAAAGGTCGGTCTTTTGTAAACAACATAATACTGAGTAACTCTTTAGTACAGAAATTGAATTTATGGTTTACAATCTTTCCACAAAAAAAACTCTAGGTCCAAGTGGTTTTACTGGTAAATTCTACCAAACATTTAAGGAAGAAATAACACCAATTCTACACAAATATCTAGAAAATGGAAGAGGACAAAATATTTTCCAAGTAATTCTATGAGGCCAGCATTACCTGACACCAAACCCAGAAAAAGACATTAGAAAAAAATTTTTCAAAGGTTTCATGAGCACAGACATTAAAATTTTAAATAAACTTTTAAAATATCAAATTCAACAAAGTATAAAAAAGATAATACATTATGACCAAGAGGAGTTTATCCCAAAAGGTAAGCAGGTTTAACATTTGAAAAGTAAACAATGTAAATTGCTCTATTAAAAAACTAAAAAAAAAAAACAAACAAAAATATCTGATCATTTCAATAAATGTAAAACAAGCATTTGGAAAAAAAAAAAATCCAACATCCATTCTGATAAAAACTCTCAGAAAACTAGGGACAGAAAGGAACGTCCTCAACCTAATAAGAACATCTATGAAAAGCCACAGCTAGCATCATATTTAATTTTGAAAAACAGATGCTTTCTCCCTAAAATCAGGAACACCACAAGCATGTCCACTGCAACCATTTCTGTTCAACACTCTACTGCAGGTTCTAGCCAGTGCAATAAGGCAAGAAAATGAAATAAAAAGCATACAAGTGGAACAGAAGAAGTAAAACTGTCTTTACAGATGAAAATATTGTCAATGTAGAAAATAAAACCTACTAGAACTAATAAGTGAGTGTAGAAACACTGCAGGGTCAAATATATACACACACACACACAGTATGTCTATATACCAGCAATGATAAATCAGAAATTAAAACAATAATGCCATTTACAATAATTAAAAAAAACAGCAATATATAGGGATAAATCTAACAAAATATGTGCAAAACCTATGTACTAAAAACTATAAAACATTGCTTAGAAAAATTAAAGAGAAATACTTTCTCATTAGTCAGAGGACTCAATATCATTAAATGAATTCTACTCAAACCAATCAAGAGATTCAATAAAATACCTATCAAAATTCCAAAATCCTTTTTGTAGAAACTGACAAGCTGATTCTAAAATTTATATAGAAGTGCAAAGGATCTATGATAGTCAAAATAACTGTGAAAAAAGAAAAAATCTGAAAAGCTAAAGCTGTGTTACCATAAAACTGTAATAATCAAGGCACTAGGATATTGGTTTCCAGACAGAGCAATGGAAAAGATCAGAATAGAAATGGATCTACACAAATTAAGTACAATTGATTTTTAACAAATATGCAAAGTTAATTTAATGGAGAAAAGACAGTCTTTTCAATTGGGCATCCAAACACAAAAAGAAAGTGAACCTTGACCCTTACCTTATACCTTGTACAAAATTTAACTCAAAATGGATCATAGATTTAAATGTAAAACCTGAAACTATAAAAATTCTAGAAGACCACACAGAAAATCTTTGCAGCCTTGGTTAAGGTGAAGATTTCTAGATATGACATGTCCATAAAATAACAAACTAATGAACTAAACTTCATCCCAAAAAACTTTGGGAGTTCCAACAGTTGTGCAGTGGGTTAAGAATGCCAACTGCAGCAATTCCAGTAGCTGTGGAAGCACGTGTTCGATCCCTAGCCCAGCACAGTGGGTTAAAGGATCTAACATTACTGCAGCTGCAGCATAGGTTGCAGCTGTGGCTCAAATTCAATCCCCAGCCCAGGAACTTTCATATACGGCAAGTGTGACCATTAAAAAAAAACGAAAACAAAAACAAAAACCTGAAAACTTCAGCTCTGTGAAAGACCCTCTTAAGAGAAAGAAAAGGAAACAACAACAACAAGAGTCCATCCCCACTACTCAAACCCCACTACAAGAATGAATTCTTCAGTTCTTAACTTGATATACAAGTCTCTCTTTGAACAGGTCCCTAGAGACTATCAGATCTTTCTTCTCAGAGGGAAGTGGAAAAATGGTGTAATATGCTAGCACAAGTGAAAGGAGGCTCAAAATCAATTAAAAATCAATGTAGAAACGGTCAGAGGTAGGTAGGAAAAGGACAAGCTTTCTATATTTACCGGAGTTGGTGCTTAGCTAGTCAACTAATAGGGTCACTCACCAGCTATGACTGCCATGTGAGGTCCAATTAAAGGAAAAACGGGAGATTCACAGACATCAACACTCAAATTTCATCTCTTCACGTAAACCCTATCATTCCATGCTTCAACTTCCCAAATAAGCAGTTATCTAAAGCCTCCAAGCCTCTGTTTCTGCCACTCCCTCTGTCTGAGCATTTCCTTCTTCTACTCACTTGTCTTCCGGTGAACTACAACTCAGTCTTCAAGAAATAATTTACTATGCTTCTACAGTTCTCTCTGGTATTTGAACTCAAATTTTATTTAAGAATTCCGGCTGGTATATTCCTCCAAATCTCATAGTTTGAGTGGCTCAGGTACTCGCTCCACCCCAATCAAACTCTTCACCACCTAATCTTGTCCTACAACACTCAGATGGTGGCCAGTTAGTCCTCCTTATGGGATATTGGCGCTTCACATCTAAGAAATAATGCTAATGTTATAGTATCATTACAGTGTTATTAATAATTTTAGACAATACAAACTGTGCACTTAATATATCCTAGGCATCATGCTAAGTGTTTTATTTGCATCATCTCATTTAATTCCCATGTCAACTCCATCAGGGTTATTGTGCTATTATACCCATTTGACAAAAGAGCAAACTGAGGCACAGAGAAGCTAAATAACTTGCCCAAGATCAAAGACCTAGAAAGAGAGCTAAAATATGAGCTCAGACAGACTGAATCCTGAGGCTGAGTTCTTAACCACTGGTCTATAATGCCTCCAAAATGGAACTTAACCTTTTTCTACTTTCCCTGATTACTCAAGCAAGCCAAAAACTTGAATTGCCCTGTATCTCTTCCAAATTCCCTCATCTCCAATCTCATTGTACCTTAGTTCACTCCTTACCTGGATAATGACTACAATCACCTAACTGCACTCTACTATAATGCATGTTCCTCAGAATAGCCAATTTGGCTTTTGAAATAAATCACAATCTGATAGGATTACTCTCAACAGAATTCCCTTCAGTGGTTCCTATACTCTGTGTAATGGTCCTAAAAACAAAGAAACAAAAAAAAAAAAAACAGCAGACAAGGCCCTTTGAATTTGTCCCTTTCAGCTTCACTTGCATTTTCCTATATACACCTTTTCCATTCAAACCAATCTTCTTTGAAGTTTTTAACAAAGCATTTTCCTAGTCCCTTCAATGTTGGAGATACTGTTTAATTTGCTTACAGTTCTTTATACAGTAAATTTATATTAGTACTTCAAGTTTCAGCCCAAATAGCACCTTTCTTGACCACAGTAAATATAACCCTGTAATAGTTAATGTTTGTTTAGCATTGTCAGAAACTATTCTAAATCCTTTACATATTTTAACAGTCATTTAATCATTCCAACAACCATGTGAAGAAACTGAGGCAAAAGAACGGGCAATTACTGTCACTTCAGTGTATTTATGGAATTTATATATTTCCCTCCTCATATTCTTGGAGGGTAGAACAGTCCTCATCTACAAGCTCTAGGCTTGTAGAGCTTCTGGCACATAATAGAAACAGAAGGAGCTCAATAAACATCTTTTGAACAAATGGCCAGAGCTCTGCCTTTAGGTTCCAACTGCAGACTTAAGACACTCTTCCTGGCCATTAGCCCTCTAATTTCCCCAGAGCATTCGAGAAGCATAACAAACAAGTGTGTAGTGGAGCCCTACTCAAGGTTAAGGAACCTTTAAGTATTTACCAAACGGTTCTGCAGAAGTATTTACCCACCCTCGTTATATACCACCAAGCTCTTTCTGCAGCTAACTTCTTAAAGTTCATAAATTTCCATGCACCCATCAGGCATTTAGAAAATACTACTCAACGATGACGACATTAATAACATGTAAGAATTCTCAAAAAAGGAATGTGGAGCTTACTTTGATCTCGCAGAAACTTGATTTCAGTGGCCATTTAGACGCAATTTTAGCTTGGAGCTTCCACCACTTTAACTTTTCTCAAAAAGACACAAAGCAGGCTGTGCGGGAAAACAAAACCAGAGCAATGCCTCGGAGGCTGTCTAGCACTCGAGTGGTGTAATCAGAATCCTACTCACGCGGCGTCAACTGCCCTGCCGCCCCTTCCTTCTCCCGAGTCTCAGGCGAGTCCCTCAATCAAATGAGGTACTACAGATATCAGCTTTGCTGGGGGCCCGCCAATTTTGTTCTGTTTCACGTTCACCCGAATCCCAGCCAGGTGGTAACAGGGACGCGGGTGGATATAGGCGTCCGGCGGGTCACTTCAGGTCGTGCCGGGCCACTCTGGAGAGCGCCTAGGGAGCCAGCGGGCAGCCGTGTGGCGGCGTCCTTGGCGGAGCGAGGAGCGACTCCACAGCGGCCGGGGAGCCCGGGGCCAGCAGCGGAAGTCCACTCCGCCCCCCCAGCGACTTTGAAACCGGTGCCCCAGACCGCTCCTTGGAGACGGTGACGCCGCCTGCGTCCTCACGCGAGCGTCCGCGCTTACGTCATCGCGCTTCTTGGAGTTCTCTCACACTATTGGCTATCTGCTAAGCGATGGGCGGAGGTGTAGGAACCTGGATTACAGCGGGCTTAGCCACCTGTGTGGCGTCGGGCGCTCTGCGGGGCCTGTGTTCTCTTTTTTAAAGAACCCCACCCCGCTCCTAAATTTAAACGTAGGTAGGACATTAAATATATAATTTAAGTGCCGTAGTATTTTTGTGACTGGGCGAACCCGCTGGCCAAAGCGGGTGGTGGAAAACGCTTAGGTTTCTGCGTCTGGGGTCAGAACCCAGACTTCAGAGTCTGTTTCCAAACCTGTCCTTCTGGAGGATTTCTGGGTATGAATTTGGTATCTTCAGAAGCTAAGTACGTGGGTTTTTGGAGAACTGACACAGGTGTTTAAATAGTTAACCGTGAGCAAAAGGGCAGGTAAAAGATCCTGCGAATTCAGCAGTTATTTTTTTAGCGATAACTTTGCTTCCTCAAAAAAAAAAAGGAAAGGCAAAAGTTACATTTTTTGAAGAAAAAAATTAGGTAAAACTTTACATTTGTAGAAGGATTACAATCCCCATTTTTAAAAATTGATTTTGTCTAGATGTGTCTAGATTTAAACGTCTTTTTTTTTAACAGTTAGCATTAGAGGAAATTTCAAACCCAGCAATAAAAACATCAACTTGAAGCCAACCACCAGTTAGTGCTTTTTAATCAAATATATGTGTTTTTATGGGTTAAGTTTATGAGCAGACCATAGGTACAGCTCTATTTAGCTTTTTCTTTAACAGTTTAAGAAGTTTTTGTTGTCTTGTACTCCTAATGCTGTATAAATAAAGTAATGCTGACAGAATGTATTAAGGCGTTTTTAAAATGCATCCAGTTAGATATTTGAAATGCATCCGGTTAGGTATTTGAAGTCCTGTTACAGGTTTTCTCTACACTCTATTAAGGGAATGAGATGGTCCCTTTATCCAACCATGGTTGTTAAGTAAGGAGGTTTATCTAATAACTATAGAAAGCTTAATTCAGCATTGAATTAATGAAGATTGTACTTTATTTGGTTTTCAGTGGCTAGGAAGTTAACACAAAAACTTGTTGGAAGGAGAAAACGAGAGTACTAGCTCCAGCTCTTTTTTGAAGGTCAGTGTATCTTTTCATGAATCTCTCACTCCTCAAGGACTTGCTTGTATCTTCCCTTCAGTTAAACCTTGTATACTGTCATACAGTGATTTACACTGAGCACACAATAAGTATCTGCTAAAGGAATTAAAAAATTTGGTGAATGGGAGCTCCCCTTGTGACTCAGTGGGTTAAGAACCCAACTAGTATCCATGAGGATGCGGTTTCGATCCCTGGCCTTGCTCAATGGTTTAAAGATCTGTCATAGCTGTGGCTGTGGTGTAGGCCAGCAGCTGCCCGATTCAACCCCTAGCCTGGGAACCTCCATATACCCAGGGTGTGGCCCTAAAAAGAACAACACAAAAAATTTGGTGAATGTGCACAGAAAGTATCTGTTACTATTATTGAGTACAGGAAATGAGAAGAAGGAGAAAAGTACTTAGTGTTTAAACATTCTCCAGTCACTAATCCATGTTTTTATATTAAATGTATTTCTGTAATAAGGAAATCCCTTGAAAATTATTAATAGATTTCATTAAGGTTACTTTATACAATAAACTAACATTGAGCATTGAGTATATAGAGAAAGCATCATGAAGAATACAAAGTTGGAAATTTAAGATAGTATTGACACTTTTTTTAATATTGATATTATTAAATGCCATAAAAATTGATTTTTAAAAAACTCAGTAATTATATTTGACCAGCCAAGAGAAGGATGGCCTGGAAATTCAGTCTCTCTTTTTAAACTTTTCTTTTTACTATAATTATTGTAGTAAGAAACACATAATGTGAAATATACTCTTAATTTTAAGGTGTAGAGCACAGTGTCATTAACTACATGCATACTATTGTACAGTAGATCTCTAGAACTGTTTCACCTTGCATGACTGAAACTATACCTAGGGAAAAACAATGCCCCCTTTCTTCTCCCACCAAAGGGATTCTTATAAAACAAAAATAATCATTCTGGTAAAACAAACACAAACGCTGTTTTTCCCCCAAGAAAGCTTTTTTAAAAGTATGTTATAAGCAGAGTACATTTAGGCTGAACCATGTGAAATTGTTGATTTTTTACAAAACTTCATGTGGTTTAGCTTAATACTTTAAAGATACTTGAATAATGGTAACACACCAATGTAATGTCTAATCTTGCAAATCAGGAGAAAATCATGGTGATTTAAATATGTAGAACATGCACCCTCAGAGCAGTTATGAAGTTCAGGTACAGTGACTCCTTGCTGAATTAAACCCACAAATCATATTAAAAATTTGGTAACTCTTAGCAACTAAAATGCAGAGCACTTCTATTATTTGGAAATGCTGTAATTCTATAAATTACAGTATTGCCTTGAGAATTTTAAAATATTATATATGTGATTATGTTATGAATTTATTTCTATTCCTATATAGAAATAATAAGTTCATACTGCCTTGGTAAAAGAGACCCTAAATGAAGGAAATGGGCTGATAAATGCTGAAATTGCTAAGATAGTTAAAACTTAGCCAAACAGAACCATAGCTGTAGAACACTTAACCATATTTTATGATCTCAAATGTAAGACTATCCCAATCTCCTAGTCTAGTTTTCTATAAGAAAACTACATCAGAAACATTTACTTTTAATGATTTTAACAGAAAAGTATTCTCTTTAGGCAAATCTATATACTTTAATAGTAATAATCTTGTTTTTAACCACTTACTATGCACCAGGTACTGTTCTAAATGTCATGTATATATGTAATTAACTCATTTAATCCTCACAAAACCTTGTAAGGCAGGTACTTTTTTTGCTTTTCTCTCTGTCTCTCTCTCTCTCTCTCTCATTTTTTTTTTTAAGGGCCACACTGTGGCATATGGAAATGTAAGTTCCCAGGCTAGGAGTAGAATTGGAGCTGCAGCTGCCTGCCTAGCCACAGCCACAGCAACTCGAGATCTGAGCAGCGACCTATACCACAGCTCAGGGGAATATGGGATTCTCAACCCACCGAGCGAGGCCAGGGACAGAATGGGCATCCTTATGGATACTAGTCGGGTTGTTTGTGCTGAGCCACACCAAGAACTCCATATAGTTGATTTTTACATTGTGCAATAATTTAAAATATTGCTGAGTCACCCTTCCTTCTTGTAGAAAACAGCTCAAACTAAATTGAGATGATTAAGTCTTCAGATGTTCACCGGTGGTCTGTCAACAGGTGTCTCCTCTTCCGTCCTCCACGTCCCTCCCGAGGAACGTGCGGGCAGCTGGGCGAAACCTGTGCGGTCGGCTGACTGGGAGCCGGCGTGTGTTGGACTGAGAAGAGCTTCCTGGTCTGTGTTCTCTTTTTATACTTTTTTCACTCTTTCATTCATCTCAGCTTCTCCCAGTCTTGTTGACATTTTCACTGGCAACTTACTTTTCAGTTGCTCCTTGTGCCAGCACAGTTTACTCCCACTTCCGTGCTGACTTCCTCATTTCTCCGTTTCTCTCTTTCAGTGGGCGGGCGTGGGGGTGGGGGTGGAGGAGACATACAGAAAAAAAAATCGTTATTTTAGAAACCTGAAAAAAATTTCGTGAATAGAGGATTTGGAAATTTTCCTCACAAAATGTTCTGTTGACAGAATACCTCTCCATAACTTCTTTATTTTAATCTTTGTGGAATTCTTTTTTTCCTCTCTAGGCTCTAATGCTCCGGGGTTCTGCCTCCTTTCTCTTCCTTCATTTCCTTTTAAAGATCTTCCTATAGTACAAGTAAAGCATGAAAACAATTTAAAAGTTATTTTTCACTTAAAAAAAAAATTTAGTGACTGCACAGAGGTATATGGAAATTCTCAGGCAGGGGATCAGATCCAAGCAGAAGCTGCTGCTGGCCAGCAATGGAACCTGCACCTTGGCAGGGACCCCAGCAGCTGCAAGTGAAATCTTAACCCACTGTGCCACAGTGGGAACTCCCAATTTTTCACTCTTTTTAATGAAAAAGTAATTTGAAGAATAAAAATTAAAATGTGGAAAAATACAGATTAATATTAAATGTTCTTGTTTAGAAAGTCTAAATAGCGGACATTAAAATTGTATAATAGAATGATGTTCACCTTGAAAGAATTTATTCTTTCAGTAATATTTATAATGTTCATTCTGACTTTTTGAAAAGTTCAGCAAGTGTAATACAAGGGAGAGAAGTAGTCACCATACTTTTTGAGAGATCCAGCCTTAAATTAGACTTAAAATATTTTAATTATTTTTGATTAGTAATGCATATTTATTGTAGTATGTAATTCAAATAGGTTGGGAAAAAAAGTGATAGAGTTGAAAGTAATTCTTGCTTCCTCAGTTGTCCTAGGTAGTTAATTCCCTGCAAAGAGGCAACCACTGCTACAGTGGTTTATTGTATGTGTTTTCTGAAATAGTATATGCATTCACAAGCGTATACGCAAATAGTCTTTCTTTTTATTAAATGTGTACTTTTGGCACCTTGCTTTTTACAGTTATATTTCAGATGTATATGTAGAGCTGCTTTACTCTTTTAATAGCTGTATGATATTTCATTGTGCGATGTGACATAATTTATTTACCAGTCTTCTACTGATGGGTATTTAAGTTGCCTAAAGTATTTTATTATTCTAGACAATGTTACAGTAAATATCTTCATACTTGTGTCATTTTGGATATATGTAGGTATAATAATTCATAGAACTAGAATTGTTCAAAAGTTATTTGTATTTTTTATTTTGATAGATATTGAGGGGTTGTTCTTGACGGAGAACAACAATATATGATTATCACAGTATTTTGTCAAACTATCTAGTCCTTGGCAATCTAAGTGAAAAAATAGTAATTTATTTTCATTTTAGTTTGCTTTTCTATCATTTTTAATGATACCAAACATTTCACATTTTCCTTCTGTGAGCTGGCTGTTCATACCTTTACTTATTTTTCTGTTGGGATAATATTTTCCTTATTGATTTATAGGAGTCCTTTAAACGTTAAAGAAATTAGTTATTTGTCTGAACTATGAGTTGCAGGTGTTTTTTTTCCTAAACTGTCTGATTTTGTAATTGTGGGATTTTTTTGGTGGAGGTAGGCAGCTTTTTGCTTATATTTTTAAAATTTTTCCATAGCCAAATGTATCATTCTTTTATGACGTCTGGGTTTGGGATTATATTTTAAAAGGCTTTTTCTACTATAAGATAATCTTTTTAAAATGCTTCTTAGGGCTGCATCGGCAGAATATGAAAGTTCCCAAGCTAGGGGTCTAATCAGAGCTACAGCTGTCAGCCTACACCACAGCTCATGGCAGTGCCAGATCCTTAACCCACTGAGCAAGGCCAGGGATAAAACTGGCATCCTCATGGATACTAGTTGGATTCATTTCTGCTGCACCACAATGGAAAATCCTATAAGATCATCTTTTATTTTATTTTTTTAATTTATTTTTTATTTTTTTGCATTATAGCTGGTTTACAGATTTCTGTCAGATTTTCCAACTGCACCGCGTGGTGACCCAGTTACATGTACATATATGGATTCGTCACGTGTGATTAGATATAGTTCCCCGTGCTATACATTTGGATCTCCTTGCTTTTCCATCATTAAAGCACTAGTTATCCCCATTCCCTCCCACCCCTCCCCCACTCCCTCCCCCAACCCCTTGGCAACCACAAGTCTGTTCCCCAAGTTTGTGATTTTCTTTTCTGTTGAGATGTTCATTTGTGCAGTGTTTCAGACTTTGGTTATAAGCGATTTCACATGGCATCTGTCTTTCTCCTTCTGACTTGCTTCACTCAGTACGAGGGTTTCTAATTCCATCCGTGTTGCTGCTAATGACATCATTTTATCCTTTTTTATGGCTGAATAGTATTCCATCGTGTATATATACCACATCTTCCTAATCCAGTCATATAAGATCATCTTTTAAAAAGTCTCCTGTTTTTTTCTTTCTTGTTTTTATATGGTTTGATTTAAATGATAACATCTTTGATTCTTTTAAAACTTGATTTTATGTAGGGATTCAGCTTTATTAAATTGGACTCCAAAATGAACCAATTGATAAGGAATCTTGGTTAGATACATGAAACTGGGTTGATTAGCTACATGAGAGTCATTCCCAGCTTCCCACAGACTTTCTTACACTTTTAGTTTCTCCAGCACTGGTATGGTGCCTGAAACAGAGTAGCTAATAAACCTCTGATAAACTAATTTGAAAAGATATTTCTGGATATGATATATGATCTCGGTTATTTGTGATTGTTTTGGTATGTAATGTTCAAAGAGATAGTGAGACCACTAACACAGTTGATTTCTCCTGCATAATATCTTAGAATCATGAAATTTTATATCCAGAAACTAGAACAGTTATTCACTCCAAAAGTAAATAATGAGTTTCTGTTACTTACAGGCATTCTAGCTGGGGATGGGAAGTCAATACACAAATATGTCATGCAGTGTAAGGGTTGTGAATCAACAGAGCAGTGTATGGGCAGTGGAGAATGACAGGGAGTAGAATACTGCAAGGATGCCCAATAGCCCAGGTCACAAAGGACATTAATGGTTGAATTGTCTCTACTTCATAAGAGCACATGTGCAATCAGTGAAAAGTGAAAGGTGGTGGGGGTTAAGCCTCCACATCCCTCAGTGTCCCCAGGAAGTTTAAATGAGAATCAGTGGTCTCTGTCTGGGTCTGTGTTACCTCTGAATTAGATTATAAGCTAGTGGACAGGACTGTAATTTTTAGGTTAATTTTGTTATAAATGTTGTATACACTTAGACTGACATGAGTATTCTTTAAGCAGATTAACACATTCGTTGTTCTGATAAAAACCTAAAGTCATTTATGCAGTTGAAGCCAAAATTATAGTCTATCTTTGGACATGTCAGCCATGGCATTCCTCCCTACTGGTTGGTATTTCTTGCAGTAATTTTCAAACAATGCTCAAAAAAATCTTAGGGGGAAGGCAGAAGGAACCAGCAGAAAAACGTGTGGTACTGCCACCGCATACTGTCAATGAGAGTAGCTCTGCTTTTATTGTTTATTTCTTCTTCCATTTAAAATCTTTGTCATAGATTAGTTGACTATAGATGTGTGGATTTAATTCTGGGCTTTCTATCCTGTTCCACTGATCTATATTTCTGTCTTTGTGCCAGTACCATACGGTTTTGATAGAAAGCCCAGAATTAAATCCACACATCTATAGTCAACTAATCTATAATAAAGGAGCCAAGAATATACATTGGACAAAAGACAGCCTCTTCAATAAGTGGTGCTGG
>PVHT020000257.1:1372366-1385086 GCA_004024745.2 Catagonus wagneri
TTCCTGGCCTTGCTCAGTGGGTTAAGGATCCGGCATTGCCATGAGCTGTGGTGAAGGTTGCAGACGTGGCTCGGAACCCGCGTTGCTGTGGCTGTGGCAAAGGCCGTCAGCTACAGCTTCTGTTAGACCCCTAGCCTGGGAACCTCCGTATGCCGCGAATACGGCCCTAGAAAAAGACAAAAAAATAAATAAATAAATAAATAAATAGAAAAAAAAAAGAAAATATAACAGAAAGGAACACGGTCACAGATACAGAGAACAAACTAGTGGTTACCAGTGGGGAGAGGGGTGAGTTAGGAGTAGCAGATTAAGATACAAACACTTGTGTATAAAATAAGCAAAAAGGGTATGTACAATACATGTAATATAGCCAATATTTATAGTAACTACAAACAGAATCTAACCTTTAAAACTTGTGAATTACTGTGTTGTACACCTGAAACTTATATAATCTTGCAAATCAATGAAAATTTTTTAAAAAAGAATTTAGAAAATGAAGAGAAAAGCCACAGATTGGGATAAAATATTCAAAAGAGACATACTGATAAAGGATTCTTCTCAGAATATATGAAGAACTCCTACAAATCAGTAATAAAAGGACAAGCCACTTAAAGAACAAAAATCTTGAACAGACATTTCACAAAGGAAAATGTACAAAAGGCCAAAAAGTATAGAAGAAGGCTCCCAACCTCACTCATCACCAAGGAAATGCAAATTAAACCACAACAAGATGCCAGTAAGTAAGCAAAATTAAAAATTCACATAATGGGTAAAATTGGAAGTGATTGACAATACCAAGCGTTATTGAGAATGTGGATAATCTGTATCATTGGTTCAGATATAAATTATAACTTTATAATACAGGAGCAAAGTAAAGCACAGACATCCTAGATGTGATCAAAATCATATAAAAATCTTGAATTTCGATATTGTGGTTTGTGAGCTTTCCAAAATCTAATACGTATACCTTCCTTTTATCTGTTTAGATGTTTTGAAACATGTCTTAATTTCTTTTATCTAGATAAGAAATATTTTCCTTTCCCAATACCAAGCAAGCAAAAACACATTATACAAACGTTCTCTTTTGAAAGGAGCATGAAGTTCAACCACAGAATTTTGGAAAATTTGTCCATTAGTAAGATACAAACAATGAGCCGTATAGAAACTTAGCATTTGAGAGTGGATGTTGGTAATAGCTGTTTCAAATTTGTTTTTCAACTTTAGGACCATGGAAAAGTAATCATTCTTTTGTTTAGTATATACATAAATACATTTCCTTGCTGTGCTGTGAATTGTTCACTATGGTATCACACAGATTCTCTTTTCTTGCCACCTAAATAGATGACACAGTGTGTGTGTTTGTTCAGGTGCTTTCTCATGCTTTTTCCCAACTCCAGTAAAGTGTAAGTCACAGTCCAGAGGGGAATTTAACCCTTAAATACTTTTTTTTGACATTAAAGAAAATGTTTGCCAGAGGAAAATTGAAAATTTTCTCCTCCTTTTCTTTCTTCTTTTTAAAATGTTAGACTTTGGGGGGAGAAGATAGTGCATATAATTAATCTGATATTTAAAAAGAAAAAGAGTACAAGTGATGAAGAAATTACAGTAAGCCCTCAACATTTCTACTCAGGACTCAAAGCCCAAGCATCATCTCCTCTTTCTCATTTAAGTTTCCATAGTATTTAAATATCACTTTATTATAGCACTTATCCTGCTGAGCATTAGAAAGCTCTCCTGACCCACCTCCTGTCCTCTCAGCTGTAACATTTTACTCCAGCAACCAGTTGCACTCAGTGAACTGAGAGTACCTTCCCTCAGCTTGCATCCCGCCTCATGGCTTCACTGCTGACTCAGCTAGGGTAGAACACCTGCAGGAGCCCACTTAGCCTGTCTCAATGCATAAGGGAATCCAGTTGCTCAGAAGTGGCCAAATAACTTATATTGCCTTTTTCTCATTTCCTGTTTTACTCCTCCTAGTTTCTTACTCCTGTTGGAAATCCTTAATAAAATCCACCTACATGCAAGCCCTTGCCCAGATCTCTTTTGTGGGGACCCAGGCTTAGTCATTTGTTACTGAAGTGGCCTGCAGTGGTAGAAATCAGGAACTGTATCACTCATCAGGCATTCAGTGATAGGGACTCCATTGGTGGTGGTGACGTGGTGACAGTTACTAAGATTTTCACCTGTGGGAGGCTGGCTTGAGGAGCAGATGAAGGTCAAACATCATCTTAAGTGATAGCACTTGGCATAGAAATAGTGGTAATAATAGGGACTGTGGAGTTAACAGCTTTTTTTAAAAAAAATTCTGACATTGAAATAGTTTTACTTGCTATTTTTCCATTATTAAAATTATTTTGGAGGGGATTCTGAGAAGATAATGGAGTAGGAAGCACCAGGAATATCTCACCCCACCTAGACAATTGCACTGACAGAACTGTCTAATACAGCCGTTTTGGAACTCTGAAGTCTATTGAAGGTGGAACTGACTGCTTTTTGATAAAGGCTTTAGAAGCCTTGAAGAAAGAAAATAACGAACTATAAACTCAGGGCACACTGCAAGCATCAGAAAAATGTGTCAACATTTGAATAGGTCCTATTTACAGCAGCTGGGGGCCAGACAGTGTGGAAGTCAAGATCGGGATTTAGTGGTAAAGGTAGTTATTCTGCAAAGGAGACTGGGAGCTCAGCTTTCACAGGCGTCCTGTGTTGAAATGAGGAGCCTCATAAGGAAAGAGGAGGAGGACATTTTATATGGATGGCCCTATTTGGGCACATCTTGAACCCCAGATTTTCCTTCACTCTCTAGCCTGGCAAAATCAGCTTCTGTACCCTTGTTTGGAGCAAGCATCCTCAACTCGCCTAGGCACTCCCCAAAAATCCTCACCCGAGGCAGACTTTAAATAAGGCTTGTCAAAATATGCCATCTCCTCACCAGACTGAAAATGAGGGTCAGACTGCAACACAGCTCAAGAAACAATGGCCACAGTAGGTACATGCTGTGGGAAGAAGTACTGTGTACAGACCTGGAACCAGGGAAGCACATGCTGGAGTGGATCTAGTTGTTTTATTAGAGAATGCTCTATGTATGGTTGGAAAGGGAAAAAATTTATTTGCATGGGATGTTAAACTTGGGGCTTAACATTTTGACAAGGACACCTGGAACTTGACTTGGTATGTTGCTGAGATGATCTCTTGAACTTGGATTTAATGATGATTTGTAATATATGAGGCAGAAGTGCTAACATTGCCCTTGGTGGAGTATTGAAGAACGGTTGAAGGTTATGTGATATTGTTAGAATGTTAGAATATAAATTTAGAATGTTACATGAGACCAGAGAACCCACCATCTGACTGTTCACCAGGAGAGGAATAGAATAGAGGAAACTGTAGACAGGAAAGCACCATCATTCTTGAGAAGCCCAGTGGTAACCCTTCAGTAACTGTAGGTAGCCTCTGTAGCCCAGGACTAGTAGGTAGTGTTGCCATGGAGCTGGGATGTTTAGTGTTCATGAGTATCTTAAGTTTCAAGAATATCAGAGGAGACACCAATTCACAGAAGCCATGTGAATGCAATTTCTGTAATGAGCAACTTCAAGGCAGGAGTGTCATTCAAAGTGTATTAATATCAGATATCCATGAATATAGTTAATATTCCAAAGTATACCTAAAGGTGTATGTAAAAGAATATACTTAAATCAGTAGCCAGACAGCTTGAATGTATACCAGAAAAATAATTGAGAGCTGGTGAGCAGAAAGCTGTTTTCAGCTCATGGAATAGGTCATTTTGATTTGTCACCTTTCTGTACATCTAATCCAGTGTTCAGACCTAGAACTGATTGATTAAACAAGAAACTGGATCCCCTTGATAAAATAACCAGCAATGACATCCAAGGAATACACAGTAAATATCCTCCTGATTATTCTCCAGAGAGATCTGTGGCCATTTAATCAGAATAACTTTAGTCTGAAGAAAAGTGATTACTAAGACGTTTGGGTACTGCTGAGTGCAGTGAATTTATAGACTGAGCTGACACTGATAAGATACCTGAATTCCATTTTGGCCCTCTGATAGAATGGAGCACATGGAGGTCAGGTGATCAAGGGAATCCTGGCCAAGAACATCTCAGAGTAGGTCCAGTAGGTCCATTGCCCATGCCCTCCCACCCGTAAGTCATTCCCAGGGGCAAGAAAGGGAGTTGCAGCACTTTTGGCTCTGGCACAATTGGCCCTGTCACAAATAGATGTGATAATGCTGAAGGTATCTATGATGAATAAGAATATGCAGGGGGCGGGGGCTGGCTCTGGAAATCCCCAGCAGGAGAGGTGTAGTATAGTGCAGTGACTGTGTGACCAGCTACCTACCATGGATAGGAATTAGCAGATCTACCAAGTCATAAGACCAAGAGGGCACAGCAACAATACATCATATGATGAAAGCACTATTTTTAGGATCAGGTCTCAGCAAGTCTAAAGGGCACACATAATTTGCATGAGTAGAAGTCCCAGAATCCCATGTCACCTACTTGATTATTGCATTCATGCAGTGCATAATTGCACTGATGTCTTTCCCTCAATTCACATGCATGGCCTCACAGAAGTCCCCTACAACCAAATAACGAAGGAGGGAGAAAACCAAGCCTCATAGGTTGGTGCCAGCTGTAAGTGAACTGTTGCTACTCTACTAACCCAGTTAAGAAAGTCCCTGAATGACAAGTGAAAGGAAAGCCTTCTAGTGGACAGATATGTGAGGAATCTACTTTGTCATATATCTCTGTTTTGGGGCAATGCTCTTAGGTACAAATATTAGGGACCCCTGGTAATGGTTTGGCTGGTTGGTTGGGGCAAGATTTGAAGTTGGAAGGCAAGGAAGTTTGGGGAGGATGGACTTAAGGTATTGGGCACAAGATATGGGGGTCTTTACATTTCACGTTAATTCCTACCAGAGCAGATCCATTGTAGAGAAAGCCCTGAACAACGAGGTGGTCACAGTGACTTATCTAGTGATGTCAGCCAGCCTCTGTCCTCAGCCACTCTCAAGCTGCACAATAAATTCATGAATAGAGATGAATGGAGTAACCATGTTGGCTGGGTTAGAGGCTATGTGTGTGCATGTATGTGCTCTCACCACGCTGGAACTAGTGACTTTTTTTTTTTTTTTTGCTTTTTAGGGCCATACCTGCAGCATATGGAGCTTCCCAGGCTAGGGGGTCAAGTGGGAGCTGCAGCTGCCAGCCTACGCCACAGCCATAACAATGTGGGATCCAAGCTACATCTGCAACCTACATTGCAGCTCACAGCAACATGTGATCCTTAACCCACTGAGCAAGGCCAGGGATCAAACGCTCATCCTCACGAACACTTGTTGGGTTTGTTACCACTGAGCCGCGACGGGAACTCCATGGCTTACTCTTGACTACCCAAAATCTCAACAGTTCAGACCAATGCCAGGACCTTGAGCAGACTTGCCAGCACTTGAGAGCAAGGTGATTATATCAGGCTCCCATTTGAAAAAGACAACAGCTCATCTGTGCAGAAATCAACATCTACTCCAGACTTGGATTTGCTGCCAGCACCACCGTCCAAAAACTTACAGAATGTCTGTTTTTCCTGACACGGGATCCTGTATAGTGTCACCTCTGACCAGGTGGAGAAGTTATAAAAAATAGTTGCATTCTCATGTAATCTACTGATCTTTACCATAGAACTACTGCATCACCTGGAAACAACCAACCTAATAGAATGATGAAATGGTTTTTTAAAGGCCTAAGTACAAGCTCAGGGACAGCTCCCTGGAAGGTTCAGCTGTTCTTAAGGGAGTAGTATTTGCACCGAAACAACAATCCAAGAACCTGAAGGTGGAAATTCTCAACTCACTACGTCACTCACAATTATGCAGCTATGGGCTCTTCTGGATTGGAGGTGAAGTGAGAAACCTTCCACAGTGGTACCCTGTAAGTGTTCAATTGAACAAGAAGCTATGAAAACCACCTAGTTGTAATTGGCTCCTTATGCTAGCAGTTCATCAGGCAAATAAACACATGTTATTAGAAGGAGCTTTGACTGGCTCCCATGAATACCTAGTGTTATAATTTTAATGGAGGCAGAATGGAGTATGTCCTCCTTAGGGGATCTATTGAAGCATCTCTTGGTTCTTCAATGTCAAGTGAAAACCTTAAATGGGCAGCTGTAGCATCCACAACCTGACAAGGTAAGGCAACTAAGGACACTGATCCTTTGAGGATGAAGATCTATATTATTTCCCTGGACCCAATGAAGAGGAGCTTGGTCAAACGTAAGGGAAGTGTAGAATTTGTGGTAGAGGAAGTATAAGAGAAATGTCGGTTATACATCTGAAATCAAATGCAGCAGCAGAGACTAGTTTATTCTACTAAATATTTTGCATTAAGTCTTTGTATGGTGGCTGGCCACAAATTTGAAGACTACATGATAGATTTGATTCAGCATGGAACATGTGTGCTGAATACTACAAAGAGTGGACTGTATTTGATAGCTCTTGTGTCCCACCTCACAACTTCTGAGGTCATCTTTTAAATCCACTTATATGGCTCTCTGATAGCACCTCACCTCTGTTGTACTACATGTCTCTTGCTTTCTGCCTTGGTGCTTTTATGATACCACAGCTACATGGGACACCTGTGGAAATATGCTCAGCTATTCTGACATGTGTGCAGCTGCAAGTTTGAGGGAATTACCGTTCTAGGCCAAATGGGAACAGGACTTGTAGACAAATACTCCTCTCTCCTATCTTCTGGGCAGACTGTTTTGAGGTGCATTCCATGAAGTTCCTCAGGGGTCCTCAGTGGGACTAAACTTCAGTTGCTTACAGCAGTGACCAGCTTAAAAACATAGCCTTATATTTGTCCTGTTTACTTTTCCCAAAATCTCCATTCTCATTTTTTAGAATCACATTCTAAAGTTAATGTCTAGCATATTACTGTTTTCTCAGGCTCTGCTTTTTGGGGAAATCCAAGCTAAAGTGCATTGCATTGTAATTATTCATCTTTATGTCTCTTTGTTAATTCTGAAGGGCCTCTATCTATACAAAATAACCCAGAGCCCAGTGCATAGTGGTCATTCAATAAGTGTTTATTGGATTTAATCACTTTAAAGGATATATTTCAAAATTTCCTGTATAGGGAAAATCCTGGAATATTTTCCTGTGTGACACTAGTTTTAATGAGGGAAGGAAGGAAGGTGGAAACATGTTCACACATCACGTTTTTCTCCTTCTATCTCATCTTTGTCTTTTACCCTTCTGTTTTCATTGTAACATAGACTGGAGACCCAGGTTAGTTTTGACTGGATAAATGAGTCTACATTTAGGAAATTTAGAAGTTCTCATTTTTCCCAAAATGATAACTCGTAGTTTAGCAACCTGCAAAAGGGATTATTTCCCCTAAATCATAACTCATACTTTAGCAACCTGCAAAAGGGATTTTTTTTTCCCCTGTCACACAAGCCACTTTCAGTGTCCTAGATAAAATGAACAGTAGACAAAAAAGGAAGGGATTCGTGTCCTATTAATTTATTCTAGTTGTAGCAGTGCCTAGGCCAAACATTGTTTACATAGTACAATCAGTAAGTATTTATTTTTAGATAGAATTCTTTTGGAGTTCCTCTAGCCACTCCTGCTGCTTCTTCTGACCCCTAAACCCAAGTGTCCTCCCACTTCCTTCTTTTTGTCTCAAATTTCATTCCTCCCAATCCTCTCTACCCACTCCTAGCTTTTCCATTAGTCTTCGTCAAAGCAAATTTTCACTTTGTAAGTGCTTACTTTTTGTGGGCTATTGACTTAGTTACTTCAGTAGGGTAATTTACACAATGGATTTTGGAGTTAAGTCTGAGAAATAACATTTTCATTTTGAGATGAATATGTCTGCGTAATGAATATTCTAATTGAAGATATATATGGGGAGCATATTTTTGTTAAATCATCATTTCTAGGTACTACACATTTACTTTTCTTTTGAATGGCGTAATTTTTTTTATAATATAAATGTATGGCATAACCTTACATTGATAGAGGAAAAAATTAGATTTTTAAGTAACTTAGGAAAATGGTATTTTGAATTACAGACTAAAGAGAAACAAAAACAAAAACAACTGTATATAAAGACAGTATGCTTGTTAGTGAATTTACCTCTCATGTGAGTATCAGTTAACAATTCTGAAACTATGTTTTTACTAAGGCTGGAAGATAAGAGGATAAATGCAAAAATAAGTAGAATTTAGGTTACTTACTATCATAGAAAGATATTACAAATAAGCAAGGGGGGAAGTCAAGGATAAACCTGTGGTACTTGTTTAAGGTTAGAAACATCAGTATGAATTCACATTTAGGATAGATAGATAGGTGCTATAGATCGAGAGGTAGATGATATAGATAATAGGTAGATTTAGATATAGGTAGAAATGGATAGATGGTATATAAATAAGATAGATTATAGATAAGTGTTTATACTTTTTATTTTTTTAATTTTTAAAAAATGTTATTATAGTTGATTTACATTGTTCTGTCAATTTCTAATGTATGGCAAAGTGATACAGTCGTATATTTATACACACTCTCTCTCTTGTATTATCTTTCTTCATGTTCCATTACAAGTGATTGGACACAGTAGCCTGTGATACAAACCAGGACCTCATTGTCTATACATTGTAAATGTAACAGTTTGCATCTGGTAACTGGAATTCCCTGTCCATCCTACTCCCTCATCCTGTCCCTTGGCAACCACAGATCTGTTCTCCAAGTCCATGAGTTTGTTTCTTTTCTGCATATAGGTTCATTTGTGCCATTTGTTAAATTCCAGATATGTGATATATGGTATTTGTCCTTTTTTTTTTTTCTTTTGCCTTTTCTAGGGCTGCACCTGCGGCATATGGAGGTTCCCAGGCTAGGGGTCAAATCAGAGCTGTAGCTGCCAGCCTACGCCACAGCCACAGCAGTGTGGGATCTGAGCCGCATCTGCAACCTATACCACAGCTCACGGCAACGCCGAATCCTTAACCCACTGAGCGAGGCCAGGGATCGAACCTGCAACCTCATGGTTCCTACTCGGGTTTGTTAACCACTGAGCCACAACGGAAACTCCCGACTTTCTCTTTCTGACTTATTTCATTTAATATGAGAGTCTCTAGTTCCATCCATGTTGCTACAGATGGCATTATTTTGTTCTTTTTTAATGGCTGAGTAGTATTCCATAGTGTGTATATATACCATATCTTCTTAAATCCATTCATCTGTTGATGGACACCTTGGTTGTTTCCATGTCTTGGCTATTGTGAATAGTTCTGCAATGAACATAGGGGTGCATGTATCTTTTTCAGTGAAAGTTTTGGATATATGCCCAGGAGTGGGATTGCTGAGTCATATGGTATTTCTATATTTTCTGAGGTACCTTCATACTGTTTTCCATAGTGGTTGTACAAATTTACAATCGCATCAACAGTGTAGGAGGATTCCCTTTCTCCACACCCTGTTCAGCATTTGTTATTTACAGTTTTATTAAAGATAGCCATTCTGACCAGTGTGAGGTTGTACCTCATTGTAGTTTTGATTTATATTTCTCTGATAATTAGTGATGTTCAACATTTTTTTCATATGCCTGTTGCCCATTCGTATGTCTTCTTTGGAGAAATGTCTATTTAGGTTATCTGCCCATTTTTCAATTGCAGCGTTTTTTTGTTTTTTGTTTGTTTTGCTGTTGAGTTGTTTGTATATTTTGGAGATAAGCCCTTGTCAGTTGCATTGTTTGAGACTATTTTCTCTCATTCTGTAGGTTGTCTTTTTGTTTTTTTTAATGGTTTCCTTTACTGTGCAAAAGCTTGTGAGTTTGATTAGGTCCCATTGGTTCATTTTTGTTTTTAATTCTATTACCTTGGGCTACTGGCCTAAGAAAACATTTGTACAGTTGATATCAGGGAATGTTTTACATATGTTCTCTTCTAGGAGTTTTATGGTGTCTTGTCTTATGCTTAAGTCTTTAAGCCATTATTTGGAGTTTATTTTTGTGCATAATATGAGGGTATATTCTAGTTTCATTGATTTATACAGAGCTGTCTGGTTTTCCCAACACCACTAGCTAAAGAGACTTTCTTTTTCCCATTTGATAATCTTGCCTCCTTTGTTGAAGATTAGTTGACTGTAGGTGTCTAGGTTTATTTCTGGGTTCTCTATTCTTTCCTGTTGGTCTGTATGTCTGTTTTTTTGTAGCAGTATCACACTGTCTTGATTACTGTAGCTTTGTAATATTATCTGAAGTCTGGAAGAATTATGCCTCCTGCTTGTCTTTTTTTTCCCCTCAGGATTTCTTTGGCAATTCTGGGTCTCTTTTGGTTGCATATTAATTTTTGGATTGTTTGTTCTAGTTCTGTGAAAAATGTCATGGGTAGTTTGATAGGGATCTCATTGAATCTGTAGATTGCTTTGGGTAGTATGGTCATTTTAACAATAGTGATTTCGCCTATCCAGGAGCATGGAATATCTTCCCACTTCTCTGAATTCTCTTTAATTTCCTTGATTGTTTTATAGTTCTCAGCATGTATTTCACCTCTTTGGTCAGGTTATTCCAAAATATTTAATTTTGGGTGGTTAGATTTTCAAAGGTATTATATTTTGTATTCCTTTTCTAATATTTCATTGTTGGTGTACTGCAATGCAACCAATTTCTGAATGTTAATGTTGTATCCTTCTGCTTTGCTGAATTCATTGATCAGTTCTAGCGGTTTTTGTATGGAGTCTTTAGCGTTTTCTATATATAGTATCATGTCATCTGCATACAGTGACAATTTTACCTCTTCCAATTTGGATACCTTTTATTACTTTTGTTTGTCTGATTGCTGTAGCTAGGACTTTCAGTACTATGTTGAATAAATTGGTGGAAGTGGGCATCCTTGTCTTGTTCCAGATTTAGTGGGAAGGCTTTCAGGTTTTCTCCACTGAGTATTAAACTGACTGTGGGTTTGTCATAAATGGCTTTTATTATCGTAAACTGTGTTCCCTCTATACCCACTTTGGGAATAGTTTTTATCATAAACTGATGTTGGATTTTCTCAAATGCTTTTTCTGCACCTATTGAAATGATCATGTGGTTTTTTACTTTTCTTTCGTTAATGTGTATGACATTGATTGATTTGTGTATGTTGAACCATGCTTGTGAACTTGGGATGAAACCTATGCTTTTTTATTTGTTGTTGAATTTGGTTGGCTAAAATTTTGTTGAGAATTTGATTCTGTATTCCTCAAAGTTATTGGCCAATCATTTTCTTTTCTGGTACTGTCTTTGGTTTTGGTATTAGGGTGATGGTGGCTTCATAGAATGTGTTTGGGAGTGTTCCTTCTTCTTCAGTCTTTTGGAAAAGTTTGAAAAGGATGGTTATAAGTTCTTTGTATGTTTGGTAGGATTTGCCTTTGAAGCCATCTTATCCTGGACTTTTGTTTGTAGGGAGTGTTTTTATTATATACTTAATTTCATTTCTACTGCTCAGTCTGTTCAAATGATCTATTTCTTCTTGATTCAGTTTTGGCAGGCTGTATGTCCCTAAGAAGGTTGTCCATTTCTTCTAGGTTGTCAGATTTGTTGGCATATAATTATTTGTAGTGTTCTCTTATTTGTTTTTGTAATTCTGCAGTATCTGTTGAGATTCCTCCTTTATCATTTCTTATTTTGTTTATTTGGATTCTCTGTCTCTTCTTCTTGAGGTTTGTCAATTTTGTTTTAGCTTGATAGTCATATAAGCTCAAGCACATTCTTAAAGCAAAATCTAGATTTTCTTACTTTCCTTCCCCATGTTATATGATTTTGAGATCCTTTTTAACATTTTCATATTTATCCTTTGCCATTCCTAGTGTTTATTGTCACTTTTACAAATAGGTTTTTTTTTTACTTTTAAATCTCTATACTGATTACTTTCCAGTTGTGATTTCCTCCATCCTGTATCTTCTTACTTTTTTCCTGTTTAGAGGAGAACTTTCAATATTTCTTTTAGAGTGGGTTTAGTATTGTTCTATTGTTTTAGTTTTTGTTTGTTGGTTACTTCTCGTTCTGTTTTAAATGATATTCGAGAGACTGGATTAAGATGGCGGAATAGAAGGACTGGAGCTCAACTTCTCTCCCGAAAAACAGCAAAACTTCAACCAAATGCCAAGCAGCCTTCAACCAAATGGACTGTAAACTTCCAAAAAAGATATTCTACTCCAGAAGACAAAGAGGAGACCACATCAAGAGGTAGGAGGGGCGATTACGCGATAGAAGCAACCCCATACCTCCCGGGTCGGAAGCCCCACAGACTGGAAAGTAACTGCATCACAGAGACTCAGCTACAGGACTGAGAGTTCTGAGCCCCACGTCAAAACCCCACGCCTGGGGATCGGGCACAGGGAGGAAGAGCCCCCGGAGCATCTGGCATTGAAGGGCAGCGGGGCTTATGTGCAGGAGCTCCACAGGACTGGGGGAAACAGAGACCCCATCCTTGTAAGGCACACACAGACTTACATGTGCACTGGGTCCCAGGGCAAAGCAGTCTCCATAGGAATCCGGGTGGAACCTGACTGCAATTCTTGGAGGATCTCCTGGGAAAATAGGGGTGACTGTGCCTTGTTGTGGGGGAAGGACATTGGAGGCGAAGCTCTCGGGAACATTCATCAGCCTGCATTACTCTTGAGGTGGCCATTTCTGGGAAAATCTGGTCCCTCCCATC